>QTSX02001724.1:0-75193 GCA_014839935.2 Entomophthora muscae | reverse complement strand
ATGCTTGGATTGATTTTGTTGAGAAAAGAGAGCTTAGATCAATTTAAAGAGATGTGATTAAAATTATAAATATAATATTTTTTTAACTCTAAAAGATGGTTGACTTTTGTGTTTCGAATTTTTTATTTTGACGTGAAGTAATACAATATTCCTCTCAGATACTTTGCTGATCTAAGGGACTGCAGATTGGTTCAGATTTAACCTTGCTTATCATTCTAGCATTCTGATAAGGATATCAGTGGAGTAAGCTGACAACAACAATATTAAACTTATTAAAATTAATTTCATGAAATTTAGAACGGCTAACAAAATTTCCAGATAATTTCGATCAAAATGGTACCAAATATGATAGCTCTAGATGCTGAAATACAGAATGAAGCTATGAAATCGAGCTCGTGTCATAATCAAAGCCTGGACTCGATTTGATACATCTGAATTTACTCTAAGAACAGATAAAAAACTAAAAACGTCAAATCTCTGTGAATTTTAAGCCAATATTAATGTTCGATAACTTATTTTAAAGCTTTATATCAGCTTTATATTTTGATAAAGTTTAAAAATAAAATAACATTTTGTTTAAATTATTATTTTAGCTTCTCTAAACTTAAAAGTAAAGTTACACTTATTTAGATTTCTATTTTGTATTATGTTTGTACTTAGAATATGTAGTTTTATTTTAAATAAATATCATTCAAACTAACTTTTAATAAATCATTTTTAAACAAAAATAATTAAATATATGACAAGAAATCCCAGCCTAAAAATACATTTGATTGATACATTAAGTTTAACTTTATATCTGTCCTTGGACAGGGCAACCACCTAGTTTGTTTCATATCTCATGATCTATTGAACCAATCTCAATTCTGGAACACATTTATGAAATCCTGAAATTAGATGTTTTGAAATGATCTTTAACACATACCATTTACACGTACTGTAGTTTTCAACCCTATTGAGATAAACGTAAATTGTTCAGTTCAGAACGCATAGGTTCAGTCACAACAAATTTCAACTTTTTAAATAGAAATATAAGCCAATTACATGTCAAATGTACACCATTTGATAAAAATGTCCAGTTAAACAATGACCTATGTAAACTGGGAATGAATGTATGATAATTCAACAACAAATATACCAATCACTAGAACAAATTAGTTTCAATCACAAAATAAAAACACTATGTTCATTATGATTTTTAAGAACAAAATGAACTTAGTCAAAAAAGTTAAAGACTTGATCCAACAGCAAGCCATATTAGTAACTGAAACAGACAACAAAAATATCAAATATCAAAACAAATCAGCAAATCTATAATACTGTTAAATTAGTTTTAAAAGCTATGGTACCAAGCAAAAAATACTTCAGATTTAAATGAAATGGACTCACATTTAAGCAGATTTCAACTATCAGTGTAAAATATACACTCTGTTAACAGGGAATTTTGGTATTAATAGACAAAATGAGTCAACAAAACAATAAATTACTAATATTACAAACATAAATATTCAAAATACAAACCAAAATACATTGATTCAAAAACAAAATGGGTTGGGTTGACCTTTGATGTACATATATTTACTATGTAAATTGGTGACAAAATACACTCAAGTGTGGTGAGTCAAAACTCAAACCAAAAACAAAACACCATAGCAACTCAACATATAAACAAAACTACTCAGTTGTTGTGTGAAACAAATAATAAACATGTGTTACAGAAGTAACAGTTTTGAAGCCCCGGGCAGGAATTGAACCCGCACCCAGCCACCAGGCAGGGCAAGCGGGTGACAGGGATTCTCCTGCACCTAGATTTGCTTTAAAAAGCAAAAAATCCAGGTGCAGAAACCATTCTTGCCCTGGCAACAGCTGTGGGGCCCCTTCTGGGCCCCAAAAGCTATGCCCAAGCCTTGGTGGGTCTGGCTGGGCCTGAGCAGACTAATTTCTGTAAGGTCTGAAGGCTTGGGGTAAATTATTGTAGACTAAATCCTTTAACCCAAGAATATTAATGTTTTTAAGTATAAAAAATAGGTAAGGTTTGCAACAATAACTGCACTAAAGCTCCTAAAAGTTTATAGGAAGCAAAGTAGGGACTAATACAATTGATTAAACCTAAGAAAATGAAATAGAGACCAGTCTTAATGACTGAAGATTGTGTCAAGAAGTCCATTTCTAATTCAGGGTAATGATCAGCGCTAGCTGGTGGATTAAAGCTATCAACAATTAAAGTGTGTGTTCCACTATAAAAATTGCCAAACTGATGGAAAATATAATCAAATGGAATCATAAAACTAAAATGAGAAAAGAAGGTAAATTGCAAGAATAAAAGAAGATCATTAAGAAAACACAAGCCACAAAACCTAACAAGTGCCTTTTGGGGTGCAAGTCAAACAATCTCAACTTAAGTTGAGACTGAGTAAAACTCAGGCTTTTTATTTAAGTCTGGGGTTTTCAGGCAATCAAAAGGGGAAGAAAACCTAACCAAGATTGGTGATTAAATTTGCAGAAGAGAAGGCAACACATTTGTGTTTAAAAGTTTCACTAACTTAAAAAAGTTAGAGGTAGGAGGAGGGAAAGACAAAGGAGCGGTAGTGTCATAACTTCAGCTATGGTGTGGTGGTTTGCTGTATACACTTAACTCAATTACAACCTATTTATTATTAAAGACTAAGCTAAGATAGTTCTTCAGCCTAATGCGTATAATAAAAGTATAAGTAATTTAATTTCAATTCTTTATTCATAAATCAAGGAGAGAGCTATATAATTATTGAGGGATTAATAGGAGCTGCAGAGCGCCAGGATCCTCTGTTCTACAGCTAGGTTCCTCTGTTGGCTTAGTCCATCATTAACTTAATGATTGGATGATCATTAGTTAATATGACTTTGAAGTGCAATTTAGTTGATCAATAGGACTACCTATCATCCAGTGCAAAAGTACCATTGCTCCCTTGGCTCACTGAGCTTAATGAATCAATGTATGTTACAGTGAAGGCTAGTTTAACCAATCACTTCACAACATTTCCCCCACTAAACTAGACATTACTGTAAAAGTCTATCAACCTCTTTCAGTATGGTAAATCAACCAAAAAGGAACAGGAAGCCAGTTTTTTTCTACACAGATGTTCCCAAACAGAGAATCAGCAAAGCCCAAAGGGGAATATCTGAAATTCCTGTTGACAATGTACCTTTCAACTCACCCTTGCTAGTCTCAGAAGAGGCTGAACTCACCAAAATTTTAGGAAGCAAAATAGACGCAATCCTTCATAGTTCCTCTAGTACAGTCTCATATAAACCAAGTACATCATCAAGTAGCTCTGTAGTGCAAGACTCTGGCATGCCTACTTTTTCACAGCTCTCCACTATTGCCAAGAAAAGGAACTGTACTAGCAAGAGCAAAGCTCCTACACACGTATCCACTAATAGATCCAATGAACCTGTACCCAGCTTAACCAATCTTCTTCAAGAGTTGAACAAGGACAAAGTGAGCCCTACTCCTGTGACAGTACAAGAAGATAGTCAAGGTTCCTACATTGAAATGGTTGTGTTCCTTTATTGGGAAAGGATCCCTACTCTGCATTTCTGTGGGCCAGTAGTTATGTGGTTGACCCTTATGCTAGCTCTGGAGAACCCTTATGTGATTTCCACAAAAAGACTCAAAGTAGGGAACCATGTTCACTGGCGTATACCTAAGATGAAACTTGTAAGATATGCCCAGTTGTGCCTCCAGGACTTTTCCTTTGATAGGGTATGCCTAACGGACAATCAGATCTCTTGAGCTCTCAAACTTCTTGAACTAGTTTTTACAGCATGGTCTGATCCTTGGTCTGCTATTAGCCCTGTGCCTTTGTGGCATGGTTTAGATAGTCACAAATATTGGTTGCAACGGGCTATGGGCACTACCCTGGAGCTTCTCAGTTATAGTCAGGCAGGAAGTTGTCAGTCAATGACATTAGTTGGAAACTTGGTGCTTAGTGGCTCCAAAGTTGTTTACCATCAGAGACTACACCATATGCCCAAATATATTGAGTGGCTTCTTGGAGTCATGTACTCTGTAGGAGGTAAGACACCAGAGGAGTATGCACAGCAATAGAGTCTTCTCTGGGAATACATATTACTTGGACTTGCATTCCCTTATTCTATTGGCATACAGTGTGTCAATTCTCTTTCTGTAGATGATTCTCATTTTCTTTCATTCACATTCCACTGGCTACCTAATGTCTGGATAATTTATGCAGCTGTTGCCAAAGTCCTCATCCAGTTGCATCTGGGTTTAGAGGCAATAGTATCTTAATAAAGCACCATTTGCTTAAACCGTACTAAACTCTCTTACTATAATACTTATCTCTTCTTGATGCAAGCAGGATAACAACCCATGGACTATTTTCATTAGAGTTTTCTTTTTCTGAGTTATTGTCCATAAAGGGGTTTATGCTTGATCACTTGAAGACTTGCACATGTACTGCGTGTGGACTCAAGTGATCAGTTGGCCTGTTTCCAGATCCTTAAGAGTGTAGCTATCTACTCCCACTTTCTGGACTATTTTAACTGGACCTTGTCATAGCAAGGCAAGTTTGCTTTCACAACCATACCCTTGGTTACTGTAAAAGTATACCAAGCTTCCTATCTTGTATGCAGGGAGGTCTGGACAAGTTTTTACCGCACAATCTATATCTTATCCCTTTTTCAACAAATTAGTAGAGTATGCCTCAAACTGTAGTTTGATTAGCGTCTGTGCTAGTCTCTTCAAATAAGCGTCAGGGGTGTGAGGGTCATTGGTTTTAACTAAGCTGTAGAGATGTGGAGGAAGACTTGGTTGTCAACTGTAAAGAAGATGGAAAGGGATTTTTCTGGTGGCCCTGTGGAATCCTATATTGTAAGCAAAGGTAGCTGCTGGAAGATAAGTATCCCATTCTGTTTTGTGCTGATGACTCAGCTTCCTTAAGATCTGTACAAGACTTCTGTTAGTTCTTTCTGCCATTCCATTTGTTTTGGGATGATATGGTGTCAACAGGGTACCACAAATACCCATAAGTTTGTTCAGTCTGGGTATCATGTATCCCATGAAGTTCATCCTGTTATCCATTAGCAATTGCTGCGGGCAGCCATGTTTGTAGAGTATGTTTTCTAGGATGAACTTGGCTGTGGTAAGCGCCAACTGATTGGGAATTGCTTTTGTTTCTACCCATTTTGTGAGCTGATCCACTTCTAAAATTATGAACTTGTTCTTTCTAGCAGTCAGTGGAAGGGGCCCTACTACGTCTATAGCAACAGTATGGAACACAAAGCCAGGTTGGATTAAACGGTGTTGATAGCGCAAGATTTTTGGTTGCTCTATAGTACAGTCATGGCAAGCAACCAGGGTTTCTGCTACATCTGAATGTATTCCTTCCCAGTAAAAATGCTGCTGTAACAGATTGGGGGTCTTCTGGATACCGCCATGGCCCACAGTACAATATGCTGATACTACTGCATCCATATATAAGGATGGGAAAATGTATGGTAGCCACTTCCCTTTATACAACTTAAAAAGCTGATTATCCTTGACACAGGTGTCCACCACAAGAGACTTTAGAATTTTCTGAATCTTGAGAGGCTCCTCCCCTCACATAGAAGTCTTCAGCATCAACTTATTGTAAAGTTTGTCTGCTGCTGAGGAAACCAAGGCTATGGTATGAAGACGTGAAAGACAGTCTGTGTTCTGATGCATAGTGTTGGCGCAATGAATTACCTTGTAGTTGTAAGCCTGCAGCTTAATAGCCCATTGTGCCAGTTGTCCTTCAGGTTCCTTCAGGGTTTTCAACCATTTGAGTGAGACATGATCAGTTACCACTGTAAAGTGTACTCTGTGGATGTACACTCTGAATTTTTGACAGGCATAGATGACTGCCAGGCATTTCCACTCAGTGACCGTGTAATTCTGTTCATGGCTATTAAGTGTACAGGAACAGTACCCTACAGGATGGTCTTGGTTGTCATTGTCTACCTGAGAAAGGATAGTACCAATTGCTGTCAAACTAGCATTTGCGTGCTCAATGAAGGGACACTCAAAGTTAGGGTATCTGAGTACTGGCTCTGTCACTAGAGTGGCTTTCAAGTCCTCAAAGGCCTTCTGGCATTCTGCAGTCCATGCAAATTTGACTTCATTTTTCAACAAGTGGAAAAGTGGACCTCCTAGACCTGCAAAGTTTGGTATAAACCTTCTGCAGTAACCAATTATTCCTAGAAACACCTGAACATCTCTCTTGTTGGAATGTGTTTGCATGTGTGTGATGGCTTTGACTTTAGCAGGAACAGTTTGTAAGCCATTTTTGCTGATGATATAGCCAAGAAATTACAAGTGTTCCTTAAAAGGTTACACTTCCTTGGTTTTAGATTGAGGTTAGCTGCAATAAGACGTTAAAACACAGCCTCCAGATGGTCCAAGTGTTGACCAAAAGTCCATTAAAAGACATTAATGCTGTCAAGGTAAATCAGCACACATGTCAATTTAAGGTCTCTCATCACAGAATCCATGGCTTGTTGGAAAGTTGCAGGAGCGTTTGCAAGTCCTTGCGGCATTCTAGTTGACTGAAAAAGGCCTTGTTCTGTAATAATGGCGCACTTTTCCTGGTCTGCTGCTGGAAGGTCAATCTGCCAGTATCCACTGATCAGATCCATTGTGCTGAAGAACTTTGCGCCTCCCAATTTATCCAATGCATTGTCAACGCGTGGCAACAGGTAGGAATCCTTATTTGCAACTGAGTTCAGCTTGTGGTAATCCATTACCATATGATTTGACCGGTCCTTTTTCTTTATAATCAACAGTGGTGAAGACTAAGGACTCTTGCTGGGAACCAAAAAAACCCACAGAGAGCAATTTTTGTAGCTCTTCATTGACTATGGCTTGGTTGGCCAGGCTGCGCCTTATCAGCCTAGAGCGTATAGGGGCAGTACCTTGCATATCCAATACATGTTTGACCCCTAGAGCTTTTCCTAGGTCTTGATCATTCTCTGCAAAGACATCCCTGTATTTCTCAAAGAGGTGTATGGCTTGGTCTTTCTGGTCTTCTGTCAGTTCAATGAGGGAGTCATGTGGGATCAGCAATAGAACAATAGGCTTATTGTACAGTAGTGCACAGTAGTGCACATTTGCTAAATTTGCCAAAAGTGGTGACATCTGCCAAACTGTAATTTTCTTCCAGCTTCATGTAACCCAGAAGCTGATGTTTCTTTACCTTCAGTGTTTTATTGGAAAGATTTCCCAAGAGTACCAGGATCTCTTTCAACAACAGCATGACACTTTCTGGTAGAATCCATGGTTCCAGACGTGAACTGTTATGGAGTCCAGCCACTTCACCATGCAGTCCTTTTGGAAAGCTGAGTCACAGTACTGTATTGTGTATCACTTGGGACCCACTTGGGATGAAGAATTCACTGGAGGAATATAAGGGATCCCCTTTTACTCCTTGGTAGCCAGTGGCAAGGCTTTAATTTTGCGCTGTTGTAAGGTGTACGCTACTGGCATGTCTCCATTGGCATACTCCATATTAATATAGTGAACTTTCTTCTTAGGGAGGTATTTTGGTCTGTCACTGTGATAGAACATAGGGACAAAGTGGCCCAAAATGCTAAAAGTACTATCTTGATGGTTGATGATAGTTCCATAAGTTGCCATGAAACTTGTACCAATCAATTTATTGTAGTTTTCATTCTGCAGCACTATTGCAGGGGACGTTACTAACAATTTACCAAAACACAATGGTAATGATTAGTAGGCTCACAATGCCTTTGTTCTGTCAGGTTCTGCAGTTCCAAATTCCTTGTTATAGTCCAAATCAGACGCAGTTTTCAGCTTCTTAACTAGCCTGGTGGACACAATATTCCCAGGAGCTCCAGAATCCAAAAATGCTCTTACTCTAAGCTTATGAACCACTAGTTAAATGTAAGTGCAGTTGTATCTTTCTCCATAGTGAGGAGATGTGATCTTGGTAACCTTATGGATGTCTAAACCTTTGAACTGAGCTAGAAATGACTCTAAAGCAGTTGTTAATTTGGGCTTCAGAGATTTTAAGGTATCCAAGTTTGTGGAGACTTGTACCAATCTCAATACTTGAGACAACTTTTTAACACTGTCACTTTTTTGGGTGACCTCAGTGTATGGCATGGAAAGTTGTTCAGCGTAGGGTATAGAGACAGTATCAATGGCTTCTTGGGAAGGTAGGCTTTCCGTAAAAATTGTCTGCTTCCTTGTGATTGTGTTGACAGATAAAACTCTGTGGAGCAAGTCTTCATTTATTTCTTCCTTATCAAGCAATTATCTTTTGAGACAGGCTTCTTGGTCCAGCAGGCAGTTGTCACAATCAGAGATGTCATGGTCCGGGTTGATAGGTGGAGAGAGTTAGTTACTACTAGCAGTCAGGGTTTTCTCCTCAACCTGACTGCTTAGCAATTTTTTGACTCTTTGCTATCTTCTTCTCTTTCCTCGTCTTCTTCTTGGTTGTCATCTTTGGTGTCTTCCTGGCCCAAGTGACTGACATTTGCCTTGGGTTGCTTGCAATCCTGAGAGAGATGCCCTAATTGTCCACACTTTTAACATGTCCAATTATTTGCAGTGTTGTTGGCTGGGGTTGTAGCAACAGTTGTTGACTTCTTCAAGGGATCCTTCTCCCAAATCTTGCCTTTGGGTTCATTAGAGGAGAAGGAGGTGGATTTCTTGTAGTCTTGGAAAGAGACCTCAAACTGCTCTTTAAAAGACCCCAGATGGCGCATGAATTCAGGGACCGTTCTTGCATCATAGATTCCAGATTTGAGGGCAATGGAAATCTCTCTATTGGGACATACATAGTTAAGAAGTGCTCCTTTTAAATCAATAAAAGTAGCTGCTCCCATAGAAACGCTCAGAGAATTCCATTAGGCTTTCCCCCTTCTTGATATTTCCTTCTGTAAACTCCATTTTATGGCAAAATAGAGCTTCCTTGCTACCAAACTCAGAAATAAGGGCCCTGGATACATTCTTGTAGGTCCATCCTTGTTCTGGCAGTCTTGGCATTATTATTGTCTGAGTTTCCAAATCTAGACAGTTAAAGATAGCAGCGTTATTCATGGCATTGTCCACACCATACATTGAGTTATTGTATAGGCAGAGGAACATGTGAACATTTGCTTTCTTGTCAAATTTGGGCAGATTTGTTGGCTTAAAGTTCTGAATCACAGAAGAGGTGTTAAGTTGTAGCTTCTTCTGGGAGGAGGCAAGGTATTCCTCTGGGTCAAGGCACAGAATTGAGCTTCAGAATCTGCCTCCCTAGCATTGTTGCTGGTCCTGGAAGTTGAAGTGGCGGCCCCAGGTAAAGGTGGCTTGTTACTGTCCAGTACTAGTTCAGCCACATAGACCTTCTGCATTGCCCGGCCTATGTTGTCCTTGTTGCTTTTATAGCTATGAAAAGAGCAACAGTCTTCTGACATTGCCTAGCTATTGGTGGATAAGACACTTTGGCTTCTTCTATTAGTCATCTGTGGCTCCGGCTCCAACATGGTCTGGCGTGGATACATCTGGAGTAGCTGCTTAACTTGGCCTTGTAGTAGCAGAATATTGCTAAGTTGTGATTTTACCTCTTTAGTCATATCCTTAATTATACAATTGGCTATGTGTAATTTGTCTTCAAGTTTCTCAATCCAAGATTCCTGTTTATTGAATAACACACTGTTTTTTTCCTGTGTAGCCCAATGGCTATTACCTAATCTTTCCAGATTATTGTGGTTTTCTTCTGTGCAATCATGGCTATGATCAATCAGCTTTACAAGCTTAGGGAATTCCATGTAGAAGTGGCTACAATCAGAAAGGGATTTTCAAAGGCCTTTATCAATCTTGCTAACATATTTGGACAACTCCTCCATGTCCCGTTAGACAATGACAGTGGCTTCCTTGTTAGATTCTGTAGAAGGCCCATTCTCAATAATTTATACTGAACAACAGAGAAACTCAACCTCGCTGCATAGATAGCAAAAAGTAGCTTCTGCCCCTTTGACGTGGTGGGTCACTGTGCCAAGCCAATTGTTATCCAGTCCTTTGGTTTCTAGCATAGTTCCAACCATTGTGGCCACATAGTTAGTCAGGCATTTCTCTAGCTGTGAAGACTAATTTTTAGTGTAGTTCTGTTGTCCAGCAAAACTATTTAACTGATGGCTTATGTTAGTCATTGAGCCTACAAGCTCATTGTAAAGGCATTGTAGGAATGCTTGCTTATTATTTATCAAGTTTCCCTGATGTGATATGAGGGAAAGTTGATAGCCCAAGTGGATACAATTGTGACAAATAGCAGGGTGTGCAAATCTATGGATGTACTCCTTTGCTTGCTCAATTGTTTTCATCTGTAAACAAAGCTGGTTAGTAGTGTTCCCTGTAAAGTTTTGGAATTTCTCCTTTGCTGTTGTACCATATGATGGCAGTACCCCCAGCTTCTTGTGCGCTTTCCTGTTTTAGTAAGCACCACAGTCCATGCTGCATATGGCTTGCTCCAGCAGCTGCTGGGTAGGCTCTGCTTTTCCATCCACTTCTAGTGGGATTGGGACGTCAAGGTGCAAGGAGGAGTGGTCTTCAATCTGGCAGGGGTGCTGCACGTCAGTCACAAATTGACCAAACACAACAAATTTGCTAGGTAGACCATCCCTTGTACCAACAAGGTGATTGATCTCTGTAAAAAGCCCATTGGGGTGGTCTTAAAGATGGCAGAGAAAAGCTTGGAGAAGGTTGTCTCCATCGCCTCCTCATTCAAAAGATGAGTCCCCAGAAGGGCAGCATGTAGCATTGGACTGTTGCATGCTTGAGTGAGCACCAAATATTGTAACTTCAGCTATGGTGTGGTGGTGTACTGTATACACTTAACTCAATTAAGACCTATTTATTATTAAAGACTAAGATAAGATAGTTCTTAAGCCTAATGTGTATAATAAAAGTATAAGTAATGTAATTTTAATTCTTTATTCATAAATCAAGGAGAGAGTTATATAATTATTGAGGTATTAATAGGAGCTGCAGAGTGCCAGGTTCCTCTGTTCTACAGCCAGGTTCCTCTGTTGGCTTATACCACTATTAACCTAATGATCAGATGATCATTGGTTAATATGACTTCAAAGTGAAACTTAGTTGATCAATAGGACTACTTATCATCCAGTGCAAGAGTACCATTGCTCCCTTGCTCACCAAGCTTAATGGATCAATGTACGTTACATTGAAGGCTATTTTAACCAATTACTTAATGACAGGCATTTCATGCTTGGCAAACTTAAGTTTGAGCAAAAGAGCAAGTGGTAAGACAAAAAATAGAATCTGAAGCTGCTGGTGTAAGAAAAAGCAAAAAGCAAAAGGTAATAGATTCCGACTAGTTAATATTAACCCTGGCGTAAAGGTACTGGGTTTGAGAATTGTCTGTTGAATAAGATAACTTTGAGGAAAGAAACTAACCATTAATTTAGGTTAAATTAAACTGTAAAGAGGAGGAATAAAATTAATGTTTCTGGGGAAGTACTTGCTGTTGTTTGGGACCCAAAGAATAAAGAAAAAACCCAATGTTGATGGTTCTGATAAATAATAGCAGCATAAAATAAAGGAGAATCCTGAAAATTTCATTTGCCCAGGGCTCCCAGTTCAAGCCTGCCCTTCATTTAGTAATTTGGGGTTCCCAATTGGGAACCCTTTTTTAATCAAGTTCCCCAGCCTCAGAAATTCCTGTCAAGCCATTCTAAAAATGGTAACCAAACTGGAACTGACTCCATGACACCTGCAGCCAGCTCTGCCAGAACCAATGACCAGGGAAGCAAAGATAGGCCACCAGCAGGCCAAGCAGCTGTTCCTGAAGATCCAAAAATGATGACAAAAAAGCCAACATGCAAACGGAATTTGAGATGCCAAACCTTGCCACCCAGATAGCACAAGAAGTAAGCCCAGAGGCACTTGTATGTGAATGACTATATAAGCCAGAAGCATTAGAGAAATTCTATATTGTCATTCTTACCAAATAAAGTTGTTATGAACTTTTGGTTTACCAATATAATTCCATGCATATTTCTGATACTCTTCCATCTGCAACTACCTAAGCACCAGTACTTACCCTCAGGGATTGAACGCCAAGCACCAGCTGACAAACCAGAAGTGTTTGATTACTACCGCCCCCAACTCTCTGTTTGGTCCTGTGCACTTCACTGAGTATCCCCACAACCCTGACCACAAACTCTGGACCTCAGAAGACTTGCAGTGATACACTTGCCCAGATGCTCCCAAGGACCCCTATCAAGTAATCTGTGACAGCAAAGAAAGCATTATATACCCTTTGATATTCAATGGGAAATACAACAATCCTATCACCTACTTAGTCCCAATGAAACCACCCCTGACACCCAAACCAACCATCTCAACCACCCACTTCTGATTCTACTGGCCAGAATAGTCAATTCCCAGGAGTGCTATACCTGGCACTCACAGGGTTGATTGATTCTGCCTTGCCAGCAGCTGGACCAAGGGCTGTGGCTGGGAAGGCCCTCTCCTACCTGGTAAGGTTAGGTCCCATCCTCTGGTGAGCCATGCCTGTACCTGCATCTGCCCCTCCCTCACCTGAAGGGGTGTCACAGTAATCCTGGTATCCCAACAACATGTATGATACCTAGCTATTTAAAATAAGGCATGAGATCTGAAACATAAATTATAAAAACATTGCTCTGGATGATTAAATATGGCTTAAAATCTTGGAAATGGGAGGAAATTATCTCAGGTATTCTAAAACAAGCGTTGTAAAACCAAAATCAACTAATTAAGAAATAAACATCTAAAATTGGGATATTGGGTGGGGAAAGCTCTAATTAAGTATCCATATTCAAATAAAAGAAAAAGTTAAAACCAGGGAGTCACTTAATTGAAAGTTATTTAGTATTTTATTAAATTTTGAAATGGAGCAAACACAACAGCAGAGTAAAAATCCACCTGTTGTGTGCTGCAGTTGTGGTTGCCCTCATGGGTCAAAGAACAGAGTTAATGCAACGCAAGTGCCTACTCAGGAAGAAGACAGGAGAGGAAAGTTCAATACTGACACTGCACTGACACAGCTGGTTCAAGGAGCACAAGCTGCTAGGGTGTGGAGCATCAATCCTTGGGTCTCCAAGCTGATTTGGAAGCCCACCAAGGTTACCACCATCAAGAAAGTTAGAAACAAGGAGATTGAGCTTGCTTTGTTTGTGTTTAGCCCTGTCTACTGCCAGGAGTTGGTCCCAACAGCCATGATAAAGAATGTTAAGCCTGTGCATGACACTAGCTACAAGTCCTACATTATTGATGGCAACCAGGAGGATGACTGTAAGGTCTGAGGCTCTGAGTTAAGTTATTATAGACTAAGGTCTTCAAACCAATAATTTTGATGTTGGTCAAATATAAAAAGGTTGGCAAAGTTTGCAATAATAACTGAAATAAAGCTCCTAAAGTTTATAGGAAGTAAAATATGGACTGAGGCAATTGATGAGACCTAAGAAATTAAAATAGAGTCCAGTCTTAATTACAGAAGACTGGGTTAAAAATTCTACCTCTAAGTCTGGATAATTATTACTATCTACTGGAGGAATAAAACTATCAACAACTAAATTCTGAGTCTCAATATAAAGGTTGGAATAATGATGGTAGAGGTAATCAAAGGGTGTGAGATTAGGCTGATTGATCACAAATAATCAGGCTAATCATTGCACGTAGATCTTTATCAGTTACACACTTTATTATCATTAGGTCAATATTCTATTAAGTGTAGTAATTATACGCTGTGTAATAACCAATATATTATAATAGATATGGCAGTTATACACCATGTAATTGTTAGTTTATTATAATAGATGCAACAATTATACGCCGCATTATCACTTGATTATCATTCCTATATGTGTAGTGATTATTGCTGTAGAATTACTAGTTTATTATAATTGATATTAGCATTATACGCTGTATAAACGTTAGCCAATATAATTATTATCACTGATTACACCGTGTAAATCATATAATCATCAATTGTATACCACTCATTCCACCCTACTGGACGTTTTATCAAATCAGTCCCACCCAACCTGATGGACGTATATGAGTATATCAAACAAGTGA
Source organism: Entomophthora muscae (assembly GCA_014839935.2). Taxonomy (NCBI): domain Eukaryota; kingdom Fungi; phylum Entomophthoromycota; class Entomophthoromycetes; order Entomophthorales; family Entomophthoraceae; genus Entomophthora; species Entomophthora muscae. Next base: position 61,089 of record QTSX02001724.1, on the reverse strand, counting down.
TGCACATATGGCTAAGAAATACCAAATTTGGATCAGCATTACATGGTGTATAATTGGGTTCCTTACCAGCTCAGGTCAGCATTACATGGCAGATAATCCACGAGTCAATATTAGATTGAGTCTGCTATCATACAGTGTATAATCCCCAATTCAACCTGTTGCATTAATAAGCAAAAGGCTTGCCAGCCAGAAAAGGATCACTGATTAAGCCCTACAAATGGAATACTGGAATTCTACCTTCCAATGTTAGAGGACAGATTAAGGACCATTTATAAGCATCAACTAAATACGGCGTAGTTTCCCAGCGCAATAATATGTGTGTAAGATACAACCAATCAATAAATGACATTAGGCTAGCTCAAGAAGAGTGTAGGCTGTAGCTGAAGTGCCATGTACGCCTGCTAAGGCCAGTGGCAACACACATGCCAAGGACAGCCAATCAGGATAGATGCAGCCAGCAAAGATGGAGCTATTGCAAAGGTAGCCACTGAGAACTGTCTGAAAGGACAAGGACAAGGGTTGTTTCAGTATATATTGATACAGACTCCTGAAAGGATGACAACAAGTTCTTAGTTACACCTGGATAGATTGCAGTCGCTGGCTAGATCCTACTCCAGTTTCAATAAACATAATTATTTTCACTGTTCTATTCTATTGTAGTCTGTAGTGCTCTTGCATAGGATTAGGTAGAGTACATTTGCAAGGCTAACATCTATCTGTAGCTTTGAACATACCAGCAATAACCCAAGTTTCTCAACATTGGTGCTCACTCAAAATTGAGCCTCTGCCAATGCCCACAAAAACTGTCCCTGCCCGCCAAGGATTGTCCTTGGCTCCACCTCCGCCCATCTTTGCTGATAAGCATGGTTACAAGATTGAATCATCTGACAGTGAGAGTGCTCCTGTCTTTTCTGTGAGCAACCATGTGGTTGTTCACCCTCCCACAACTGTCCCTTTGGTTGTGGCTCCCCTGCCCTCTGTTCCTGAGGGCCTGCTTTGGTTGGCACCTATGGTTGCAAGCAGATTGTAGAGCTTTCCAAGACTCTACTTTGTGGATTCCACCTCTGTCTTTCCGGCCAACCTGACCAGAACCTCAGCATCTTCTTTCACTATTGTGACCAGGAGACCCGCTGGCAGCTCTACTGGCTTTATTGAAATGCTTCATTCCAAGCCCTTCAGGAGCGCCTTTCTGGAGGATACCATGCTGTGGAATACCTTGCTGGCTTTGTAAAGCCCTCTGTTAAGCAGCTCCAACTTATTGCCACCCGCCAGAATCTTGAATTGTCTTCCCTGGGTGATGCCCTCCTCTCATGCCGTTGTGATTGGGCTGAGCAGTGGGCCACAGCCATCGCCTCCTTTTTGGAGATGTGTGCTGTGGTCCTGTCCAATCAGTCCATGGGGGGAATGCTCATGCACATATTGATAAACTGATTGACATTCTCAACACAAAGTTTAGGTCTATGGTATACAAGGCAATGGACGCTTGTGGAGCCTCTCTGTCATGGCTTCAGGATGTACACAAGTTCTGTGCCAAATCTGACAAATTCAGTGTACGCGTGGCAGATGACTTGGCCACCACTGACCAGAATGTAATTGCCCTGGACAAGGAGGTGGAACAGCAGGGTTTGCATCTCTATCAGTTCAAAAAGTATGTTCTGTATGACTTCCAGCGCCTAGAAGCAAAGGTTGGAAGTCATATGAAGGTATCTTGCTCAGCCACGCCCAAACTGCTACTGTGTCAAAACAGTGCTAGGATTACATCACTAGATACAAAAGTAGCAACACTGGAAAGCATAATTGGTGGATACAAGGAGGAGTTCTCCAGAGCCCATAAAACCATAATGGCCCTACAATCAAAACAAGTGACCATAAAGAACGCTATTTCACGCTTGTCCAAAACCACGCTGGGTGTAGAGTCTGAGCTCTGCCAGAAAGGCCTGCAGATGGACAATCTGAATGTCCACAACTTCCTGGCCATAATGGAAGCCCAGGTCCACCTACTGGAAAAAATGCTGTAAATGCATTCCCACCAGCCAACAGATGTCATCCTCTATGCCTACTGATTACTATGAGGACGCCAACAACATCTCTGAGGAGGAAGTGGAACACACAAACAGGGGGATTCCTGAGGTGTTCACCACCCTTCCTACCAGAGAACCATTCACATCAAAAGCCACACCTAGGGATAGGCGTAATTATACGGCAGATAGGCAATTAACTGCCTCTCCCTGCCAGCCTGCTGAGCCTACAATCCCTAATGAACAGTTCAAACCTCTCAACCTCTCTAAATTCAACAAGCAAGAAGCATTCATTCCTTCCTAAGACTTTTTGAAATGGCAATGAGAGACGCCAGCAACCACCAGAAGGCAACTACACTCACCACCACCCTAGACGCATTAAGTGCCAACTTAGTGATGCCACAACTACCTGCAACTGAATGGAGCTACTGTCAAGGGTCTGGATGAACAAACATTCTGGCTACTGCCAACTTACTTAACATCCAGCCATTGCCCAATTTGGTGCCCTTCCAATATACAATTTGACATACCAAGAATGGCAACCAAGCAATATCACATGACTGTCCAAGTATCCAGTGTCTTGAACCCATCCTGCACATGAACAGCCCCTAGGTTCAATCCAACTAAATCTCTGCCACAGCCAAATATATATAAGTCTAAAATATTATCCAATAAAAGATACTTCTCTTCTTTCCTAATTTCATATTTGAAGCTTCCCCAAAAGGCAATCCTTATCACTGGTAGCAGCTACGGTTTTTTGACCACACCCATGATAGAGAAAATGACTGACCAAAACCCGCCCACCTTTGCTCACGTACTCAACCAGACCACATCCCAGGAGACCTGGAAGGCATACTTCTGCGCCCACAACATTGACAAAGATATACCTAGTGGATGCACCATATTCAAAGGACTGGTCATGCCCAAAGTATGTGCCAAGATAATTCAATACAGTTGCTCTCTCCAACCACAAACAAACACACAACTACCTATCACAGGTGAAGTTATCAACACCAAATACATTGATATTGACAAATTCTTTGATAAAAAAAGAAAACATCATCAACTGGCTAAACCACTCAGCTGCTAAACTCCGCGCCAGCCACATCCCCCATGAGAAATGGGTCCAGGAAGCCAGCGAGCGCCTGTAAGAGGCTGCAGCTAACTGGTTTGCCACCTGGGTTGGCTCACAAACTAACAACCAGCTTGACAACTGGGAATAGTTCAAAGCAGACATCATGCACAATTTCTGCGTCACCAAACACCTCCAAGACATTGAAATACAGCTCAGTGATCTTCCTCAGAAGACCACTATCATGGCTTATGCCAATGAATTTGAGGAAATACGCCGCAAACTCCAGAACCCAGCGCAAGCTGACAACATACATACCAGAGCCTGATTCATCAACAGAATGAAACCCTCTGTTGCTGCCCTCATCTGCCTAGAGGCTAATACCTCCATGCCTGCGCTCATTGCAGAAGCCAAGCGCACAGAAAAACGCGCAAACATGGTTTATGTTGCTTGCAACGGCAATTGCTCCTCAAACAATAATTTCAGAGAGAACTCCAATGGCAACAAACGCCAAAAAACCAATCATAGCAACAACAACTCAATTGCAATAATGGCAATCACAGCCAAAGCGCAAATTACTCCCGTCCCAAGAAAGAGGACACTGCCAAAGTAAACAATGCTGAAACAGCAACCTGCTATGAATCTGACCCCACATTCTCTGACCTTGAAGGTCTCAAAACAGAGGAACAGGGAAAAGAGGAGGGGGAACAGGCCTAAGCGCCCCTGTCTCCCCCAACACAACAAGAAGAAGTACCAAGACACAAACTTTGCCGTGCACATCCCATGTGTCCCACAATCCTCCATTTTTATGAACTTAAAAATTAAAGATTGCTCACAAATTCTTGTCTACTCATGCACTTAAAGGGCCCATACACATAAAATTTTATTTGACTCTGGTGCACAACACACTATGGTTAGAAAACCATTTGTAACCAAATACAAAATACCAGTTGTCAAATCCAACTTCAAATACGCCAGAATGGCAGAAAAATCAAAGGTTATACTTAAAGGCAAAACAACTCCCTTCATAATTGACCTCCAAGGCATACAAACGTTTATTGAAGGACTTGTCATGAACAACATAAACTACAACATTGTAGCAGGCATGGACTAGTTCACCTGAGTGAACCCCAGCGTATGTTGGAAAATAAAAACCATGACCATCAAACGCAACAGAGTCAATTTCAACATCCTCAAAGAACCTAACAATCTCATCCTAAGAGACACAGTATTTGTCCAAGATATAAATCAAGACAACTCAGAACATCTAACTAAAGATAGTACCCTCCACACAACAAGGTACACCAAATTAAATAATATACAAACAACCAAAATCCAATGCTCAGAACTTGGGGCACTCCTAAATAAATACACTCATGTATTCAAGGAAGAACTTAGAGAGTTACCACCCAAACAAAAGGTCAAAAATGGAATCAACCTATGCAAATCCATGCCTAAACCTGCACCTCTCTACATACTCTCTCCCATGGAGACCCAAACCCTCAAAACCCATATTGAGGACAATCTAGCAAAAGGATTCATTCATCCATCCATCAGAATTCCCTTGGGGGGCAGTAGTGTTCTTTGTAAAGAAAAAGGAAGGTACTCTTTGTCTAGTAATGGACTACAGAGCACTAAATTCAAGCACAGTAAAGAATAAATATCCCCTACCACTCATAGAAGATCTGTTTGCAAGACTCTCAGGAGCCAAATATTTCTCCAAAATTGACCTCACCTTAGGCTACAACCAGGTTGAAGTAAAGGAAAAGAACATACCAAAAACTGAGTTCCGTACACAATTTGGATCCTTTGAATGTAGGATAATGAACTTTGGGATGACACTTTTCTTGATCAGCTCAATCCCACTTTTTGGAATTGAGTATTTAAAAGCAAGTGATAAGTGCATTAATAGTCTGAGTTTAAACAAGGCTTTTATTAAGAAGAAAGTTATGACCAACAACAACACTAGATCCTGGGCCAAGGTGGTCCAGGGCCAGAAACGCCCTGTCAAGGGCCAACTGGTGAGCCCTACAAGAACCACCAAGAAGGGATCATTTGTTCCATAAGAAAGATGGATGAAGTTTGTGACCTCTGAATGCTGGTTCCAAGACATTACCAGAGCCCTCCCCAAGTCCCCTGTACCCCATGGGATTAGAGTAACTTTGGAGGCGACCCTACTCAGTTCCAGGAGGCAGCAAAAGCAGTTGCCACAGCATATCCCAAAGCTGTGTCACTTCACCAAAGCCCAATGAAGGACTTCTTTGATTTTGGCTTCATCTGTAAAGTGGATGCTGATCAGGCAGCTGAGGAAATCTTCTCTCTTGAGATCACTGACCCCAAGGGTAAGAAAACCCAGAAAGTCCTACCAACCACCCACACCCGGTTCAATCAAAATACCACCCTCTTTATGTCTTTTGAGGCCTTGCCATTAGACATGCCCAGAGGGGAGTTTGAATCCCAGCTCAAGGAAGGGCTGGCCAAGTACAGAGAAAAGTGCAGTTTAAACTTCTCAAGGATCCTTACATGGGCCACCTGACCACACCAAAAGCCATGGCCATGATCAAATCCTTTGCAGATGACATCTTGTCATACATTCCCCATTGCACAACCATTCTCAAAAAGGATGGTACCCTTAGTAGCAAGTTCAAGGTGTTCCCTGAGCAAACTCTGCCCATCTATGCGCTGTGCTCAGCCCTTAGCCACAGAGAGGCCCTTTGCCCTACAACCATAGCAGTAGTCCAGGCTGCGGAACAAGACACTCCCAAGGAGCACCAGAATAGTGAACCAACTGGGTCCCAATCCAATGCTCTTTTAGCCTTGGCCTGGGGCACTATGGCTGAGTAAACAGTTATAAAACCAATCACATCCCACCAGAAAAAGGCTCATGCTAAGGCTCAAAATTTGTCTCAGCCTCAACCAATCAAGGAGACAGAATGTGCCCAAGAAGAGGCACCTCAACCCATGCAAACGCCTGCACATGAGACCCAGGCAGCTCATGACAATGTGGTTGATGAACCAATGGAAATTACAGAACTGGCAGTGCAGGTATTAATGGTCAACCTGGCCTAAGTTTTATTGAATAGTCACCACAATGTGGTGGCCCAAGAGAATTTGCAGCAGGCTCAAACCCAGGAATTAATGGCCAACCCGGCCCAAGTTTTATTGGATAGTCACCACAATGTGGTGGCCCAAGAGAATTTTCTGCAGGCCCAAACCCAAGATACACCTAATCAGGAGCAGGCCCCTTTGGCACAGGATAACAGAAGACCAAGATGCAAGGTCCAAACCAAACTTGCTGCAGTAACTAAGCTATCCCCTTACACAGCAGGGGATCCTAAACAGTCCAGGGCACCCAAAAAAGACAAAGATGCAGCAGCCAATGACAGCAGTGACCCTACTTCTGGTGGGGTCACTAATATATAGTGGCTGATGGAACTCACCAATGGGACAAACTCTTCCGCAGGACTTCTGGCCCTAGTCCCAGGCATGAATAGGATTTCCTGCAACCTCAAAGCAGTACCAATTGGCCCAGATGTGCTAATAACTGCTTTGAGCAAGGCCAATTTATGGCCTTAACTCTACCAGATAATAATAGACCATAAGGAGCTGCATCTGGATTAAGAGTTCACCATAGCAGCAGTCAAGCATGGAAGTATTGGGTAACAAAAAAACAGTGCCAAAGGACCACAGTTTCTGGACAAACACAGCCCGCAAAATTTCACCTTATTTGCTCCCATGGAACAATACATTCCGCCTTCAGACCCTTTATACAATTCCCACAAAGCGCCACACAATCCAAGGCAGGTCAGCAATTTAAACCTGTGTCCCAGCAATTAACACAAAATGCAAAAGCCACATTCTCTACAGATTGGTACTCACATGTAATCTACCAGTTGCACTGAGGGCACAGCCTTGAAATTCCGCACCCTAATTCAGCCACAATTATAATGAACCATACCGTAACAGGCTCAGACTCTCCAACAAAAAAATCTGGGCAGAAGGCCCAAGGGCTAATGGCCTGGATTAATTTGGATTGGTTACTATTCCTTTGATCTACTACTCTGCAACGCACCAGACCCTAGAGATTACATCCCACTATTTTTGGGGGCGCTAAGCCTAGGCATTGCCCCTAAAACCATAGACACACACAGATTTAGCCACACAAAATGTGTATCAGGCTGCTCAACAAAAAAAACGCGGGCAGCCAGCCCAAAGGAATTTCTGCCTGGATTGTTCCGGATCAGCACATTTCAACTGGACCTCCTGCAAAGTTTCAACTCACAGTTTTTATCATTAGGGCCCAAAAAAGGGGTTCTAACCCAAAATCTTGCCCCTCTCAAACCACACGCCTACCACTGGCCACACAACAGATGGAATCAAGCAACAACAAAACGTGGGCCAAAGGCCCAAATTTTATCTGGCCCAGTTTTCAGGATCATTAACAATTCAATCTGGACTGATGGCACCCAACATCCAAAATCCTAAAAGTTATATCACCCCCAGCGTGGGATATATAGCTCAAAGCACTCTTCCCTTCACATCTTCCTCCTTCACCCAAGGTTTTTCTCCTGCCCTGCAGGTTTCCTTGGCCCCTCTTCATTTTTCTTTTTTATTAGTGTATATGTCAGGGATCTAAGACTTGGGCGGCTGGCCTGCTGTTTCCGGGGGTGACTTGGGCCAGGGTTTTTGCAGGCAGGGCCCACCACAAGAGAGGAGCTAACTTTAGAAGGTAGGAAGCAGACTTCTCCACCCAAGACCACAGGCTGGCGGCCGGTACAATGGTGTCTACCACCACTTTGAGGGTGATGTACACTATTACAAAAAGCTTGCTGGTATTGTGAGATAGGGGGGCTAAACTAACTAAGTTTGGCTCCCATCCTGGTGAAACAAGCCACCAGGATGCCGCCCAGTGGAGGACTGGGACAGCCGCTCAAAGGGGGTACCACAAGGAGGACACAGAGGACATCTGAGGCAAGTATGCATTCAGAGCCATCAGCGCAAAACCAGTGAGCAACTAGGGTGTACAGCAGGGGACAGTAGGAGGCATAACAGGAGCATAAAGGGGCACTGAGCTGCTCTTTGCCAGGACAGGAGGCAGGGATACCAAAATTTCCTCACTTACAAGAGCACGCGGGGTGTAGTCTATGGTGTCTAAATCCAAGTTGTCACAGGTCAGACTTTTTACCACAGCCTCACCCAAAAACAGGAGACTACTGGAGAGGTCCAAGAGACTGGAAGGGTTATTGCCCACAAGGCAAGCAGAGGAGGAGATTTTAGATCATAGATCCGGAGACGTAGACCATAATATCAGTAGAAATGGGGCCACAGAAAACACCACAAATTTTAGAACAGGGAGTAGCATAGTAGCAATCCACACAAAATTTGAGTGAGATTTGTAAGATTTTAAACTCTGTAAACAATGAAATTTGGCCCAAACAAGGTACTCACAAGAAGGGCCACCAAGGGACAGCAGAACAGACTTGAGAGCTTGGAGGTGGGCGCGGTTGGCTTGAGCAGGAAGTTAAACAAAAAGCGGGTTCAAAACTGAAGTAAAAAAGGTAAATAACAAGATAAAGTAGATTTTATATTGTATTTTAACTAAAGCTTTTGGTTTCAAGTACTGTTTTAGAAGTCAAAAGCAAAAGCAACAACAGCTATACGCTTGAGCCTGTTTAGAAGTGTTCAGGAAAGACGCCAGGTTTGAGGCCGGTTGGCACAAGGTAAGTTTGCTTAAAACTACTAGCACTTTAATCTCTAGTTGAAAGAAACTCCAAACTGGGTTTCCACTCAATTATAAAACTAAAATTTAGTATGAAAGCTGTAAAACTTTATTGGTAATGAAAATTGACAAGCAGGGGACCAAAAATCCCCTGGTATTGTTAAAAGGGGATGGGATGTCAGGAGGAGGCCACCTGACTGGATTCACTTGCATATGATTGGATGGGCAACAAAATTTGCTGTCTTGAGTCAGGAGATTTGGAGAGTTTTGGATTAATTTCCAAGCCCGCCTCTGATTGGCTAGAATTGATTTTAGAGTTTTGTTGGTCAATTGCTTTCAATGACACAGATGTGGGACACTTTGATTGGGCAACCCTAATATTTTTCAACAATGGTTGACACCAGGCTAACAAGTAATCTAAATTAATCAGGGTTTCTTCCATGGAGGAGGCAGAGGGAAGCAGAGGCTCCACAGGGTATGTGACCACAAATCTCTCATCAACTGTGTGGGATAAATCCTCAAGAGAATTGAGAGGTTTAGCTGGTTTTTGAGGGGATTTTTTAGTACAGCAGGGAAAGACTGACCTATCCAAAGCCAAAGGGGGCAGTGAATTTACAGGTATAGTTGGTTGGAAGGTTAGGTGAAGAGGCTGGCATCAGTTTGGGTGTTACAGGCGGTTCCATATAGATATTGTAGGCCAGGAGATAATTGAATTTTTCTATAAATAGTTTTGGGGTAGAGAATATCCACGGGCCTTGGTGGTTGTTTCTAATAGCAGATTGGATGCAGGCTAGCGGGTCAAGTTCAAGGATTATCTCTGGTGTATAATCCTTATATTTGGGCTTCAAGGGATAATCAGTGAAGTGAACGGGCCTAAAGGGTGCACCAGATGGACAGAAAACTGCAGGCAGTGGGGCAGGAGGGCCAGGAGATCTTGAACTGAATTAATAGACTGCAAATACAAAATATGGCAATAGCTGTAAGAGCCAAAATAACATAACCTTTATTTAAAAATGGCAATAAGTTTGGAGCGTGGGGTCCTTTGGTCTATATAGCACCCCACCTCCAAACTTAAAATTTTCCATGGGGGGTTCATCAGGGCATTGGGAAAGGCAGGGCTGGGGGAATTGGGTACTTGGGTCTAAAGGCAGCAAAATGGCACTCAGCCCGGGAGTTCTTTCATTGGTCAAGACTCTCAATTTGGCTACCTGATTATCTTGCTCTAGTGTTGTGGTCATAGGGCCGGGTTGTGGGCCTGTGCCTCTTCCCTGGGTTGGCTCCTGATTGGTTGCTGGTGTAGACTTCAAACTCATGAAGCTAATAATTGCCGCTTTGGTACCTCCATTAGGTGCTGTGATTGGCATTCCACTTGGTGCAATAATTTCTCTGGCTTGATCTGTTTCACTGCATGAGCCATCATCTTCAGCGTCAGCTTGCGGGGGCTCAATCCCAGAAAAATTTGGGTGGGCGGTCCCGCAGTCCATAGGCCCGGCGGCCTGGGGGGATCCAGGTTCAGGGTTCAATTCCCGCTCTTGGGCCTGGGGTTCCATATGGAGAGAATTGTCCATCCTGACAGTATACAAGATTTTTGATCATTCCTTTATGGCCCTATGGGCTCGTTGTACCAGTCAGAAATGTCTGGGCAACTTGAATAAATGAACTTTGGGATGACCAATGCTCCCACAATGTTTATCACCATGATGAAACAAGAGCTAAATGGCCTCTCAAATACATTATTCTACCTTGACAGTATCATCATATTCTCAAAAAAAAAGAGGAACACCTCATGCATGTCTGCAAGACACTCAATTGACTTTCAAAGTACAAACTTTATGCAAAACCAAGTAAGTGCCAATTTATGGAAAAGGAACTCCTATTCTTGGGCCACATTTTCTTTGACGGTGGCATCAAAGCAGATCCAGAAAAAATTAAAGCCATAAATAACATGCAACACCCCACCTCCGTTAAACAAGTAAGATGCTTTCTTGGAATGATAGCTTACTAAGGAAATACATCAAAGACTGCAGAAAGCTCACTGCACCAATCAAAGACTTAACCAAGGGTAATGCCAAAAAGAATCTCATCTGGACACCAGAATGCAACAAGAATTTTCAAATATTAAAACAAGCTTTGATTGAAGCACCAATCTTACAATACCCTAATAACAATGGGTGCTACAAGCTTGAGTCAGACGCTAGTGACACCGCCATTGGCTCAGTCCTGCACATCCACCAGCCAGGGCAGCAAGACTTCCTGCCAGTATGTTACAAAAGCAGAAAACTAACCAACACTGAGCAGAGATACCCAATACACGACAAGAAATTGCTAGCAATATATCACGCATGCAAGAAATGGAGATGTTACTTAGAAGGACATTTAAACGTCCAAGTACTAACTGACCATAAATCCTTAATCTATTTCAAAACTCAGAACGCACTTGCACGGCGACAAGCCAAATGAATGTCCCTGCTAGAGCAGCTCAATTTGGACATCTAATACAAAAAGAGGGCAGAGCTGGTCACAGCTGATGCTCTCTCTAGGCTATGTCAGCCAAGAGAGGATCATCCTGACCACCTAGACCCTGACTGGCCAAACCTATAAAATTCTGAGTATAAAACCAAAGGGAAAGACCCCTCAACACACCAACTAAACCCACAATATATTAGTAAGGAAAAAAAGTATTTCCATGTATCAAATGGCATTGTATAACAAATAATTAATGACAAACATGCTCCCTACATCCCACTTGCACAAAGAGTTGACACCATATTAAGACATCACCGCCTACTAGGACATACAAAGGCTAACAACTTATACCTCACATTAAAAGAGATAGTATGGTGGCCTAATCTTAAACAAGATACAATTGATGTTCTGAAAAAGTGCACAGTGTGCAATAAATACACCAGCACAAAGGCTCCCCAGCCAACGGTCAACCCAGTACCTGACCCTGAACCATTCAAGGTTTAGGGACTAGACGTAGTGGGCCCCTTCCCAGAAACTAAGGCAAACCAACATTTCTTAATTGTAGCCATCAAATTCACCACACGCTGGCCCATCTGCTGGGCAACAAAGGGCCACAAAGCAGAAACCATAAACTGATTCATTTACAAAGCAATTATAGCCAACTACAGCACCTCAGACTACATAATAACTGATGGAGTGTCAGGGACCCACTTGATAGGAAACAGTTTCCCTACCTGGTGGGCCAAAGCCCCTAAGTTGAGCCCGGCTATTACAGATCTAATAGGTACTGTAATCATGGCAAGATGACCTAAGTGGCCCAGATAGGCAAAATTTTCCCATCATAGAGCTGAAGCAACCTAGCAGGTAGTATCCCACATCATAGGTTAACAGGTAGAATGAAGCATTGGGTCTAACCAGCAAAGGTTCAGTTAGAAGAGGAGTGGAGGAACAACCATAGTGGAATTTGCGTCCCCAGTGACCAGAGGGGTATTTAAACCACCCATGGACAAGAGACTCCTTCTAGTGAGCATTGTCTGGGAATGAATTGTGCCAGTCCGTAGTTGGAGTGGGGTTCTCCAAGGCTAGCACCACAGGCAAGAAGGAGGCTAGAAACCAGAACAGGAGTGACATTCCTTTCATGGTTTCAAAATAAGAGTCAAAGAGATAGGTGTGGACAGAGATAGGATAGAAATAATTCTTTATTTTTGGAAAAAGTAAAAATAATAAATATGGCTCACTTAAATAACCTCAAAATAGAGGATGGAACAATTTAAAGGGATCCTGGGAAATGAGGGGATTTACCAGGGAATTTCATTGAGATAATGATTAAAATTGATACCTGTTTTAACTGTGCATCAATTAGTGGCTGGATACTATATAGAATTATATAGTTAAAGAAGAATTACAAAGGAACAGCCACAAGTTGAAATACAAGTAAGCGGTTTGCAAGCTTAAGCTCATAAGAGATTAAGTACAGAGCCATGTTCACATATAGATTGGTGGAAATCCAGAGCGGCAAGGAAGATGCAGGCAGCCAAACAGAATGTGAGCAATATATGACGTTGATGATTAATCTATTAAAGATTTCAAAAGTAGATTCAAAAGACAGAGCAAAAGTCAAATGAGCAAAATCAATATAAAAAGTTAAAGTAAGTTGATAGGTTGACAGAAAGCTAACATTGGACGTGTTCTTAGGGTTCTGGGTTCAATTCCCATTGGGTTCTAGACTAGACTGCAATATGTTTCCCAATACTTGGTTGTTGTGTTGCTTTTCTTTGCTGATATTTAGAATATTGTCCATAAAATTAATGTAGTCAGGGAAAGAATCCCTGACATGGAGCATCCAAGCTATCAGGTCACATAGTAAACATCAATCTAAAATCCAAAAACACTAAGCATTCCACAACCTTGCCCTACAGGCCACAGGCCAACAGCAGAGTTGAACGCCTAAACAGCAGCCTTATCAGGACCCTGGAGAAAATAATGGATGGCAAAGCCAAAGAAACATGACCACTATATGTGAAACATGCATTACTAGTATCCCGGGTCTGCACCAATCAAGGAACAGGTTATTCACCGTTTGAGCTAACCTACAGGTAAAAACCAGAAATAATTACCCGCAACAAGCAGCCATACATAAAGATCCCCTCAGGGAAACCCCCCACAGTAGAAAAAGTACCAAATCTACAACACATACGCCTCAAAGCTAAAATAACCAAAATAAAAAGGCTCAAAACACAAAAGGTAACCTCCACAGAGGAACCACTTCCCATCAACTCCCCTGTCTAAGTCCTAGATGGCAAAAGAAAGAAACTAGACTCAGTACATAGAGGACCAGGAAGAATCATCAAGTACAGACCAGACCAAAACACCTATCTAGTGAAATTCCAAGGTGCCAAAACCCCTATTGTCAAGAAATATCACAGAACCTGTCTCCGCCTTAGAAAAGGAGAACACTCAACCAGACTGGTACCAACTAGTAAACAACTCCAGGAAAATCAGGCGGCAGCTGTTAATACAAAGCCCCCTCCTGATGTACCAGAGCAACCCCTTAAGGGGGGTGTCAAGGGTCTGGATGTACAAGCATTCTGGCTACTGCTAACTTACTTAACATCCAGCCATTATCTGATTTGGTGCCCTTCCAATATACAGTTTGACATACCAAGAATGGCAAACAAGCAATATCACATGGCTGACCAAGTATCCAGTGGCTTGAACCCATCTCACACATGAACAACCCCTAGGTTCAATCCAACTAAATCTCCGCCACATCCAAATCTATATAAGTCTAAAATATTATCCAATAAAAGATACTTCTCTTCTTTCCTAATTCCATATTTGAAGCTTTCCCAAAAGGCGCTCCTTATTACTACCAAGAAGCAAGACAGGCTGTACTTGAGGAGTTTGGTGGAGAGGATATCCTCTTCACCATTAAATCTGAGTTTGGAGCCATAAAGTTTTCCCCAGGCAAAACTCTGCAAGAATTCACGGAAAGATTCTACCATGACGTGCTGGTACTCCTTGGTTCTGGAACGGTCTCCACCTTTGACATTTGTGCTGCAATGAAGCAGGTGACCCATCGTTATAAAGAACTCCACAGAGTGATAGCCCCTGCCTACGCAAAGGGCAAGGATCTGTCAGAAATTGTGGATTGTCTTTGTAGCCACACTGAAATGTTTGGTCCCCCTATTAGGCCCAAACCTAAGCAACCAAAGACAGCCTACAAAAAACCACGCTTCCAGAAGGAGGATTCCACTAAGTCCTGTGCACACCCCCTGATGTGAAGGGTCCCTACTGCATTGCCTGCAATACAGCAGGACACTGGAAATCAAAATGCCCAATCAACGCCAAGAAGGTACATGTTGTACAATCCCATCCCGCTAGTATCAACAAGGGAAAAGCCAAGGCGGAGTAGAAGAGGGAAATTCTACCTCTGCCAAGTCCCTCAACCTTCTCATCAAACCTGGCCCCAAAGTACACTGCCCCAAAGAGCTGCATGAGGACAAAATTAATATGGTTGTAGCCAACAACCTCTACGCTGTGACTACCTGCTCTCAAACTAAAGTCAAGCACAAAGAGGCCGCCTTATCTGAAGTATCAAAACCATATGTATCTCAATTACAGGACGCCAAAAAAACTGCCATTTGCCATGCTCCAACAACACCCCAAACTTGAAGTTGATACAAGTAGCTTTCCCTCTGGAGGAGCTTAAGTCTGCATACCCATATGTCTGTGAAAGCCTGCTCTGCACTTTGGAGAGTGGCAAGTAGAATGATATACACACATTAAAAAGCCTCAATGACTCTTATATTGATTGTACCTACATTGACATATTGGTTAACAAACATCACATTCAAGCAATAGTGAATATTGATACTCCATTTAACATCATCTCCACTAAGATGGTGAAGAAATTGTGTATAGCCCAAGATGTTGGCTATATATTGCCCTTTGGTACAGCTGGCAAAGAACCCACTTACTCTGTGGGAGCATACAGTTCACTACCTATGCAATTTGGCTCTATTGCGGTATCCACTCCAGAAGTTGTACTGCCAAATGACACCTATAGTTTTCTCATAGGCACCTCCTTCCTGGTGAAATATGGAGCCATGACACATTTGGGCCTTGCCACCTTTGATATCCTTGGTCAGACCTTACCCTTTTTCTTCAGTAGGGAAGGTCAAGACACCGCTCCCAGGCCCTGCAAATTTGTCAACCTGGCCTATGCCAACGGAATTGTCCCTGTGGAATACAAACTTGTTGGGAAACATAGACATAAACCTCTTACACAGATCCTGGAACATAAGGATATTCTGCTGAGGACCAGGTCTTCATTTTCCCTGGAACCTGGACACCAGAAGATTGCAGAGACTTGGCTGTCTGTGGTTGTCCCTGAAGAGCTATATGGAGAAGTCATCAAACCCTGGGGCCGTTCTTGCTTTGAACCGTGCATTGAACCGGGCATTGTTACCCCTGGCCAACAGGAGATACATGTCCTCTTTGCCAAGTTCATAAAGAAACCACTCTTGATCAAGAAAGACCAAGTGGTAGGTTTCTTACACTTCTACCCTTCAGAGAAACTATCCTAGGTTAAGAGATTTGGTACATTTGAGGAAATGGGTATACCAGACAACCCTGAACCAGCAGTCTACCTGAATACACCCCTAGCAGACCTTTTCTCCCTTGGTCCTGAGGAGCAAGCTCGGGCATCATTGCTGTTTGAGAAGTACTGATCCATCTTTGCTGAAAGCAATCATGACCTGGGTTGTGCTGAAGGAGTAACCCATCAAATTGATACAGGGTCTACTCCTCCAATCTGTATGCGCCCCATACAACAATCAAAAGCAAACAAAGAGGTTGTCTCAGATGAGGTCAGCAAACTGCTGAAACAAGGCATGCTGATACTGTCCAAAAGTCCTTGGGTATCTCCTATCCTGATTGTCAAGAAGAAAGATGGCTCTAATTGAGTTGTCATTGACTATCAACGCCTCAACAAGGTCACCAAAAAGGACACATACCCCTTGCCTTGCATAAATGATGCATTAGACCGCCTTGGAGGCTCCAAGTACTTCTCTGCCATTGACTTCATATTGGGCTATTGGCAGATCAAACTACCCCCCAAAGAACAAGAAAAATGCGCCATCATAACCTCCCAAGGACCATTCCAACCAACAAGGATACTGCAAGGGCTGTGCAATACCCCCACAACCTTCCAGAGAGCTATGGACACCATCCTTGGTGACCTTAAACTCTCCTGTGTCATAGTGTACTTGGACAACATCAATGTCTTCTCTATGACTTTCACCAAGCATCTAGTTCACTTGGAAGAGGTCTCCAAGAGGCTAGCAGCCGCAAATCTTAAGATAAAGCCGCGCAAATGCCAGTTCTTCAAGGACCAGCTGGAATACCTGGGCTTTGTCATAGATAGTAATGGTCTACGTCCCCAGCCTGCAAAAACCAAAGCCATATCTAAGATGAAGCAACCTGAGTCAAAACGCAACGTGCAGATCTTCTTGGGAATGGTTGGTTACTATTGACGTTTTATCCCCCGCTTTGCAGCCATTGGAGAACCTCTCTTCCATATGCTGAAATCAGGAGTTGATTTTGTATGTAGTAAGCAATGTCAAGGAGCCTTCAAAAAACTACGCTTAGCCTTGTTGAGCGACCCTGTTCTGATGTACCCTGACTTTGACAGACCCTTTGTAATCCATACTGACGCCTCACTTACAGCGGTTGGGACTGTACTATCCCAACTCAACAACAAGGGACTCAAACGCCCTGTAGCATATGCCAGTAGAGCGTTAAACGTTCATGAACACAATTATACGGTGACAGAGCGCAAATGCCTGGCAGTCATCTACACATGCAAGCAATTTTGAGTCTACATCCATGGCATATGGTTCACAGTGGTCACAGACCACGTGTCCCTAGCTTGGCTCCAGAGTCTCAAGGAGCCAGAAGGCCAACTTGCCCAGTGGTCGCTAAAACTACAGGCCTTGGACTATAAAATTCTCCATTTCCCTGACATCAAGCATCAGAATGCAGACTGCCTATCCCGCTTACCCACTGTGGCCTTAGTGAGACCATTAGCAGATCAGCTGTACTGCAAAATGATGACCAGGAAGTTTAGCAATGAGCCCAAGAAAGTGCAGCATATCCTATAAGACCTTTGAAAGGATACAGTACTACACAATGGGGTGCTATACAAGCTGGTAGATGGCAAGGAACGCATATTCCCTCCTCCCTCCAAAAAGACTAGCATTGTTACAGCTGCTCATAAGGTGACAGGTCATGGTGCCTTTCGGAAAACCAAAGAGATCCTGTCTTGCACCTACTTCTGGGAAGCAATGAATTTTGACATCCAGGAGACAATTGACTGCTGAATTGAGTGCCAAGGGAATAAGCCACTGCAGAAAAGCACAACTTATTGGATGGTGCAACCCCACTTTTCCTGGCACACTGTATCAATGGACGTAGTGGGACCACTCCCACGTAGCAGCCCTGGCTTTAGATATGCGATAGTGGCTATAGATCACCTCACTAAGTGGGTGGAAGCCTGGCCCCTAAGGAAGGTAGATGCTCCTTCTACTGCACAATTTGTATTGGACGCCATCATACTTTGCCACAGCTGCCCACAGTTCCTACTCTCAGATAATGGGACTAACTTTTAAGCCTCAGTAATATTGAGAGTGAACAACCTCGTGGGAGTTTGTGGAGTACTCTCCACTCCATACCACCCTGAAACCAACGGGATGGTGGAACGCGCCAATGGTACCCTAACCCAGATTCTCCAGAAATTAGCTTCTTTGTGTACATCTTCCTGGGAAACGTACTTAGGAGCAGCAGTATCTGTGTACAACATTTTGCTTCACTCTACCACAGGAGTGTCTGCATTTCAACTGATGTATGGCTGCCACTCTGCCATTCTGCCTGTCTTATACTCAGCCACAGGCAACCCTGGACAACTGTCCTACAATCAGTACTTAGGACAACTGGCCAACACCCTTATCAAATTGCAGGCATCCACTTTTAGCAACACAGCTATCAAGACCCAAGCCAGATTTGAGAGGGACTCTGCTAATAGAGCCCCGTTACCTTCTTTTGAGGTAGGGGAGGGGGTCGCATTCTGCAACACTCAAGGGGCAGGTAGATCTCACAAACTAGAAAAGCTATGGGAAGGCCCCTTTGAGATCATAGAGAAAACCTCACCTGACGCCTACACCATCAAGGATAAGGATAGTAGATGCATATTCAACCGTGTACATGCAAAGTTTCTACTTTCATTCCGCACCCCAAAGGAAGGGCCTAATTAAACACAATTTGAACTTGTCATAAAAGATAATAACATAAGTAATATAAGCACATCATATAATTCATAACAAGCAAAATATAAAAAGATATAAATAATATAAAAAAGATATAAAGATATAGAAAGTGCATTATATTGGAAGCAGACTTAGTCCTAAAAAACTTTATTACTGAGTGCCCTCCTCAGGCTCCTTAGGAACATGGTGGGTGGTAGCCTCCACATAGTCACCAAAGCGTGGGTGATCACCACCTGATAGAGGACAACAATGTTCTGAAGCCACATATGTTGCGCCTTGGGGGAGAGCCGCACCCAGTGCATAATGGGTAAAGTCAAGGGCAGCTCCCCATCTTCCAGGCAACCCAGACCACATTCAATGGGGAAGCACGCTCCCAACACCAGGCACTCCACAATAAACCCCTCTGAAGGATAGTTAACCAGAAGACCTCATTGACAGTGCAACTCTTCACATCAGTAGAATTCCAGGATGGCCTACATCTGTCCCAAGAAAATGCAAGGAAGTAAAGGCTTGGGGACCAAGAAAAGGTTACCCAGCAAAGCCATGTGGGGGAGATACCGGGAAGGGTCTCCAGTCTCCAATCTCTCCAGTGTAATATTGATGACATTTGCCAGCCAGTTGTGCTGGTTGTCAGCACGTCAAAGTCCCCACTGCTGAGTGGAATTGGGACTGGGCCCCCAAGCACAGGACCAGACCCGCACCACCGCACGGTTGAAGTCAATCACCCGCGCGTACTTGGCATACAATGTCACATTGGAGTAAGGCGTCTCCACTAAGACTCCCTCCAGAGGCCAGGCCAGCTTTCAAAGGGCCACAGAAAAAACGGCAGGAGAGTGATACTGTTTGGAGTGGCAAAGACGGTAGTGGATATCTGCCCCCTGGCCACAAGACAGAAGAACAAATAGGAACTTGCTCAGAAGCTCATAGCCTTGGAACAAGCCATTCATCTCAAAGCCCGCATGATCAGGATTATAGGTGAGGACCACAGAACCCAGAGAGGCTGGGTCAGGAGTATAAGGTACAGCAGGTGGGCAGGGAACAACAGCCCTGGCCCGCCAGACCTCTGGGTCCACAGAGGTAGCCTGATTGGCACCCCAAGCCACCAAAGGAGGACGACTCTCCTGTTTGACTTCTTGCTCCAGGATTGGACTGGGGGCGCTGGAAAGGATTGGTCACCACGGTGGTGGCTAAGGACAACTCCAAGCAAGTATCATCCCCATAAGCACGTAAGGAATGCCAACCTTAGAATTGGAGACGCTGTGCCTCTTTACTCTGACAATGAAATTCTTGTTAGCACTCCTCTGTCATGGTTGCCAGGAACTCCTGGTACTATTCTTTAGTACTGAGGCAGGAGGAGGTTGTTGAAAAGCCATTATGCCTGACTCTCTTCTTACCCTCCCTATTTATGATCAAGAGGGGGGAAATGTGAGGTTAGGCTGATTGACCACAAACAGTCAGGCTAATCATTGCACGCAGATCATTACATTTACACACCGTAGAATCACTAGGCTGATACCCTATTAAGTTTAGTAATTATACGCCGTATAATCACTAATGTATTATGAATGATATGGCAGTTATATGCTGTATAATTACTAATATATTATAATGGATATGGCAGTTATACGCCGTATTATCACTGATTATCATTCTGATGTGTCATTACACGCCGTATAATTACTAGTTGATATGGCTATTATATGCCATATAAATGTCAGTCAATATAGTGATTATTATTGATTACACGGTGTGTAATCACTAAATCATCAACTGTATATTGCCCATACCATCCTGCTGGACGTTGTATCAACTCAGCATTACCCATCCTGATGGTGTTTATGAGCATATCAAATAAGTGATGCACATATGGCTAAGAAATACCGAGTTTGGATCAGCATTACACAGTGTATAATTGGGTTCCTTATCAGTTCAGGTCAGCATTACACAGCGGATAATCCACAAGTCAATATTGGATCAAGTCTGCTATTATACAGTATATAATCCCCAATTTGACCTATTGCATTAATAAGCAGAAGGCTTGCCAGCCAGAAAAAGATCACTGATTAAGCCCTACAAATGTGTCAGGTATCCAGTCTTGGGCAGCCGGCCCGTTGTTTCCAGGGGTGACCCAGGCCAGGTTTTTTGTGGGCAATGTCCACCACAGGAGGGGAGCTAACTTAAAAGGGTAGGCAACAGACTTTCCCACCCAGGACCATGGGCCAGAGGCCGGGATTATAGTGTCAATTACCCCTGTGAGGGTGATGTACACAATCCCAAACAGCTTACCAGTATGGTTGGGAGGTTGGGTGAGGAAGGGGGCATAGGTTGTGGGGTCAAAGGCAGTTTCATGGGTAGGTTGTAAGCAGGGAGATAGTTGAATTTCCCTCTGAACAACTTGGGTGTTTAAAATATCCACAGGCCTTATTGGTTGTATCTAACTGCAGATTGTATGCGGGCCAGAGGGTCAAGTTTGAGTATCTTTTCTGGGGTGTATTCCTTGTATTCAGATTTCAGAGGGTATTTGGTAAAATGAATGGGTCCAAAGGGTACATCAGGAGGACAGAAAACTGCAGGCAGTGGGGCAGGAGGGCCAGGATATCTTGAACTGAATTGATAGATAGCAAATACAAAATAAGGCAATAGCTGCATGAGCCAAAATAACATAACCTTTATTCAAAAATGGCAATAAGTTTGGAGTGCGGGGTCCTTTGGTCTATATAGCACCCCACCTCCAAACTTAATATTTTCCATGGGATATTCATCAGGGCATTGGGAAAGGCAGGCCCGGGGGAACTGGGTGCTTGGGTCTAAAGGCAGCAAAATGGCACTTGGCCTGGAAGTTTTTTCATTGGTCAAGAAGCTCAATTTGGCTACCTGATTAACTTGCCTTAGAGTTATGGTCATGGGGTTGGGCCGCAGGACTGTGCCTCTTCCTGGGGACGGCTCTTGATTGGCCACTGGTGTAGACTTCAAATTCATGAAGCTAATAGTTGCCGCTTAAGTACCTCCATTAGGCGCTGTGATTAGTCTTCCATTTGGTGCAATGATTTCCTTGGTTTGATCTGTTTCACTGCACAGGCCAAAATTCTTGGTATCAGCTTGCGGGGGCTTGATCTCAGAAAGATGCGGGCAGGCAGGCTCTTGATCCATGGGGCCAGCGGCCCGCATGAATTTGGGTTCAGGGTTCAAACCTTGCCCTTGGGCCCGGGTTTTGAGGGGTAACAAATTGTCAATTCTGACAAATGGAATACCAGAATTATACCTTCTAATGTTGGAGGACAGATTAAGGGCCATTTATAAGTTTCAACTAAATATGGTGTAGTTTCCCAGCGCAATAATAGGCGTGTAAGATATAGCCAATCAATAAATGACAGTAGGCTAGCTCAAGAAGAGTGTAGGCTGTAGCTGAAGTGTCATGTACGCCTGCTAAGGCCAGTAGCAACACACGTGCCAAGGACAGCCAATAAGGATAGGCGCAGCCAGCAAAGATGGACCTATTGCAAAGGTAGCCACTGAGAACTGTCTAAAAGGACAAGAACAAGGGTTGTTGCAGTATATATTGATACAGACTTCTGAAAGAATGACAACAAGTTCTTAGTTACACCTGGATAGATTGCAGCCGCTGGCTAGATTGTACTCCAGTTTCAATAAACGTAATTATCTTCAAAGCTCTATTCTATTGTAGTCTGTAGTGCTCTTGCATAGGATTAGGTAGAGTACATTGGCAAGGCTAACATCTATCTGTAGCTTTGAACATACCAGCAATAACATAAGTTGCTCCACAAAGGGTATCATAGGTAAGCTAAGATTAAAAATAAAAACTAGGATGTAAGATGAAAAGAAAAGATTCAAAATAAAACACAAGCCACAAAAACCAACAAGTACCTTTTTGAGGTGCAAGTCAAACAATCTCAACTTAGTGTTGAGACTGCAGAACCAAGTCTTTTTATTTACTTGGAAAAATTGAAATTTAGGAGGGAATATTTGGGCTAACCAAGGCTAGTTAAAAAATGAATGAATTTGGTGGCTCAACAGCTGGTAAACTTAACTTAAAGAAGTTAGAGGACAGAGGCAGTAAACAATCAAGCAAAAAGGTCAAGAGTGTGTGACATTGTTGCTTGGATTTAGTGAAAACAAACGAGATCAAAGGAAAAACATGTCTGAGCTTAATTCCAAACTTAAAAAGCAAAATGTAATAGTTCATATTCAAGAATTACTAACAAAGCATATAGGTTCCAAGTTCAAAACTTGTAGAGATGCAAGATAAACTTCAAAAACAGAATTTACCTTAGATTTAGGTTTTTAAATTGAATCAAGTTAGGAAAAATGTGAGGAAAATAGTGAAAGGGATAAGTTGCTTTCTGTGATGTTATCAAAAAGATTGGGATAGCTAAAATTTTGAAGCTACATAATAGCAGATAAAATGAGAATCCTGACAACAACAACAAGCCTGAGTTCTATAGGACTACAAAGGGACAGCCAGTGCTCAAGAAGATTGTGGCCTTCTACAACAAGGTACCCATGCCTTGTGTACCTGTCCCTGAGCAGGATCCAGATTCAACTACTCCTGCTAAGGCCACCTGGAAGCTCATTCCTGACATAAAGCACATCATCCTTATCAGGCTTATGCAGGAATCTGGTAATTACAAGACAGCTGCAGCCCTTGTCAGGGTGGATCCTAAGTATGCCAGCAAGGTATTCAACAAGTACATTGATACTGGCCAAGTTCTTGCCCCAGAGAAATCCTTGTGTGTTTTCACCATGCTCACCAAGGAGCACAAATGGGTGATCTGCCAGTGGATAAACCAAGACTGCTGTCTCCAGTTAGAAAATATACGGACAATGATCAAGTCTAATTTTGGGGCCAAGTCTTTGATTTCCTTTTACTATCATGTGGTCAAGGGTCTGCAGGTTTACTGGGAAAACTCAGGGTATCTCCCTGCAACCAAAACAGCCCTGACAATATTGAGACCCGTAAAAAATATGCTGAGGCGTACACTGCCCTCAAATACAAAGGGACCGTCAAATTCTATTGTATTGACAAATCAGCATTTGCCTCGTCTATATGAAATTTCTATTGCTATGTCCCCAAAGGCTCCAATGACAGGGTAGCTTGGCGTGCTGCAGTCTGCACCACAGCCTATTCAATGGTGGCTCTCTTTGGTCCAAAGGGGATTGAGCTCTATCAAATGATATTAGGATCCCGCCAGAGCTGGACCTTCATATCATTCCTTCAATTGGTCCAGGGGCATCCAAGGCACATAAACCAGGGCTTCACTGATGTCATTGTGCTGGATAACGTCAGACTCCACAAGATGGCAGATATTCTCAAAGAATTTCCAATGATTGATACAGTAATTGCAGTTGGCCCCCAACAATTGGCCACATCAAATTTGCACCTCCTATTCCTCCATGTCTATTCCCCATTCCTAAACCCTATTGAGGAGGTTTTTGGATGTCTCAATCAAGTTTTCAAGTGGGGGACACCAACTGTGACCAAGGACCTCTTTGATTTGCTGCAGGCCAGGATCCACAACCTTCCAGCCAAGACAGTGGCCAAATTCTATGGCCACACTGATTCATTTCTCCCCACGTGCCTTGCCAAACAGCCAAACAACTAAAGGCTTAACAATTCCAACTATTTTTTATATTCTTTGATTTACTCTTTTAGATTTATGGATTATCATTTTATATTTTAAAGCTTCCAAGCCTGTAATCACATAGAATGGCACTACTGATGCATATGCTTAATTTTTGTATTAAAATTTATTTCTTCTTTTTATTTTGTGGTGGCTTTCCCAAACACTTAATAACAAAGTATAATAATTATATGTCTGTGTCACTACTGGCACATAAATATATAAAGTTAATTAAAAAAGTAAAATGTAAGGCTACAAGGTATATGTTGATTTTTTATTAATAAATATTATTATAACTATATAAATATCTGCTTTAAGATATTTTTGTTTTAGTAATAGATCACTGAAATAAAAATTGTTTAAAAATCAATTATAATTAAAAATAAGATAAATTGTAATGTAGATTTATTGTAGAGGGTTTTTTATTGAGGGCGCCTGTAGTGGGTTCTTTGGTATGTACCCACCTGGCAATGGAGGTAGCGCACAACCTCTACTGCCACACCATACACAGTGGATACTCTGTTGTCAGTATATTCTTGGAGGCTTGTAAAAGAGAGGATAGTAAGGTGAGAGTTCAGGAGCAGCTTTTATGGCGGGGCTACAAGCCCATATATGCCAGCCAGGACCAGTGTGTCTTATATCACATGGTCCACCAAGTTGTATCAGGGGGACCTTCTTCACATCTAGGGAGAGCCTGGCCTTGTTGATCCCAAGAAGGATCCTGTCCAGGTCCTCTACATTTGCGCTCATCCTGAAGTAGAAGAGATACCCAAGGTAAACCACAAGATTAAGTCTTTGCCCATAAAAGGCTTCTTTAAATTTGCAAAGTTTATTATACACAGCACTAATATTCTTTTTGTGCTTAGTCTTGGCAAATCTGAGCTCCATAGCCTGAGGGAGCCTCGTATTATCAGCATTCCAGCCCAAAGTCAGCAAGGAGTATCTTTATCTTCTTTACAGCTGTTGCATTTGCAACAGCCAATTTTGACACCGCGCACCCAAAGTTCTCCAGGAGATAAGAGATGATGTGCTCCATTGGGAAGCAGAAGCAAGCAGCCACATGGGCCTGGCCCATCTCTGATATGTTCTTAAATGGGAGTGTCTCCAGGTTGTCCCAAATAAGCTCAATGGAGTTTAGACAGTAAACTCCACTGAGGACCACCAGGTCAAGGCAGAGCAATTAGACATCTTTGTAGGAAGTAACTGCCCACTCAGATGCCCCTTCACCTTGTGTTAGCCCCAGGAGTGTGTCCTGCAACATTGGGAAGGAACTGTTTATTTTGTCCTTGAGATTTCACACAACAGGAGGAGACAATACCAGCTGCCTTGCCACATGATTGACATAGTTGGCGTAAAACATGGCAGTAATAAAGGGGACCAGGACCTGGCGTATTAGCCATCAATTATTTCTAAAAAGGTAAGAATTTAAGAAAAATATTAATTTTTTATATAACTTCTTTAGTGTCCTCCTTTCTGGTGGCTTTGTCAGGCTTAGCCATCATTGGTGCAAGCAGTTGCTCCAAAAAATTTGTGTCCTCTTTTCTGGATTACTTGGCTGGCTTGAGATGTGCATACATTTCAGGGTCATCAACCCAGACAGACAGCGCAGAAAGATCGTACACCTTAAACTGAAGGCCCTTGACCACTGTCTTCTGGACGTCAAGAAGGCGCTTGATGATTGTCTCAAATGTTTCTGGCATCTTGGTCATCAAGGCCTTGGCCAACACCTTGTCAATTTTCTTGCCTTTGAGGACGGCAGACTTCACCTTTGCTTTGACCTTGCGGTCAATGTCCTTGATTTTGGCAATTGTCAAGCCGAGGTCTTTGAGTAGTTTTTCAAGTTCTCTATTTGATTTTTTTACTAACCTTTCCATATGTTTTTATAGCTTTCATCCCAATGAAATCTGTATTATTCTGATACTATTGCCTCTTTGTTTATTCCTGTTTTTTTCCCATTTACTATAATATCTCATTTTTTACCCATTGTGTACATGTTTTACACTCATCTCAATATGTGTTGTTTGCTTTGTGTTGGCATTGTTTCCTTAATTGCCATATTATTTTTGGCGCTTTGCACTGCCCCTTGTGAAAATATTAACAACAATTTGGTGATCAGCTAAATTTGAATTAGACAATTGTAGTGTTAACTGTTTTTAGATAAAGTTGTTACTGATCCAAATTCAAAACCTTAATGATAAACTTTAAGCCAATCAGGAGCCAAGTGATAAAGTGATTGTTGTGACATAAAGGGTCATTCCATAATTCTTTGATGCATGTGTGCTAATTAATCTGATTGGCTGGTTGTTTTGCCATTGTAAAAAATTGCTGCTGTGGCAAGTTGTTGGTGGACTAGTGCTAACCCAGTAGCTGATTGAGCACTAGTCCACCAACAACTTGCCACAGCGGCAAAGGTGCACAGTGGCAAAACAACCAGCCAATAATATTAATTAGTGTACATGCATCAAAGAATTGTTGAATGGCCCTTTATCTCACAACAATCACTTTCTCACCTGGCTCCTGATTGGTTTAAAGTTTATCATTAAGGTTTTGAATTTGGATCAGCAACAACTTTCTCTAAACACAATAAACTTATAATTTTATAATTCAAATTTAGCTGATCACCAAATTGCTGTTAATATTTTCACAAGGGGCTGTGTAAAGAGCTAAAAATAACTGTGTTCTGGATCTAGATACACGGCATAGTAAACATATGATTTTATAGAAATAAGCTGAACATAAATAATAAAACCAACTATAAACAAAGAGAATATAAACAATTGAAATTCAAGATAAAGATAATATAAATAGAAAATATTTGGCAACAGGGGGTTTATGTGGGAGGGAAAGAGTGATGCTTATTAGGCAGAATAGCACAGGAAAGAAGGCATTGAGGTGGTGCTGGCCTGAGAGGTCTGGGATTGAATGGGAGGGGTGGCAGGTGGGGGTGGTGGAGGAGGGGGTTGAACCAATCAGATTTATTGTGATGGCTGCCATACAGTGCTTGTTATATTTCTTGTCCATCATTGGCTGGATTGTTTGGTAGACAGCTGTTGCAACTGAGATTTGAACCTTGCCTGCTAATGTATCTTATGATACACAGGGGGCGCTCAATGAGTTGCCCCTTGATGTATCTAACATTATGAATGAATCTGATGGCAATTTCAAATGGCAGGCACTTCATCCTAATTAGGAGCGTTGCCAATTTGACCTGCTGATCCTCACACAAGTTATTCCTTGGCTCCAAACCCTACATGGAACTCCCCACTATGCCACCCCCTTGTGGCCTTGTGGCTTTCCCATTTAGTATATTAATCACAATATCCTACAATAAATAATACCTTATTCTTATTATTCTGTCCTTTCCTATTGGACTGTTGTCTTCCCCAATTCCAAGTACTGAACCCTCATTGGTTCAGTTGCAACAGTGGTAGCAGAAGTAGGTTGTGACCTATTTTAAAAACAAAATTCCCCCCAAGAAAGGACGGAGTACGGGCCGCATGGCTACTCCACAACAAGAGATGTTCCTTCAAATCCCCAAGGGGGACATTCCTGAAGGTTATGTCATCTATCAAAATTAGCTAGTTCTTACCAGTATATACAATTGGCTCCGCCTCGGGCAGTGTGACGCTAGCCTCACCCTGCCACAGTTGGATCTGTTGCAACATATGCTCAACCTCTAACTATAGTCCTTCACTGGCAGTGTCAAAGGAGCTGACATTGTCAGTTGGCTCCAGTCCACCAAAACGCGCCTTTGTATCTGTCAGGTTCCTGAGTCCATGTGGGTTGCCACCGCATCTGGCTGCCTTACAGGGCCCGCCGCTGTGTGGTTCCCCAACTGGGCCAGCCAGGAGCTTGACATAACCTGGGCAACATTTCAAGACGCCGCCAAGTCCCAATATAATGAAACCTTCTCTCCCATTATCTTGGGGACTCCCCTCGTAGCCATCAAGCAGACTGGTTCTGTCCCTGAGTATCTCGCTGCTTGGCAACAAGCCCTTGCTGCTGCCCCCAAAGCAGTGACCGATGGGGACGCCATGTTGCTCACTCTCATTGTTAATGGGTTAAAACCCCATATTTGCAAGTGGGTTCCCGTTGGCCGCTGCATCTCTATTGACAACTGCTATAAAGCCATTGTAGAGGCCAACAACTAGGCTTCAATGGGCTTCCGCTGCACCAACAATGCTCCACCCCAACCATGTCCTGCACCTAACAATGGCCAAGGTCAAGTGGGCCGTTGCCAACCTTGTCAACAAGAAAGTGCAACTAAATGCCCCCACGAGGGGGAGCTCCAGCTAGCGCTAATTGAGGACCAGGGAAAAGCCTGGGGGTTGTAATGACAAGAGGCCTTACAACCCCAACCAAACCGCCCTCTCAGCCCTTGCTTGCAAAGAACTCCTGTGACTACAATCTTCACAAGGTCAAAACCCTAGACGTCTTTCAGGTCCATAGCGACAACCCCGTGTTGCAAGCTGCTCATTCCGCAAATAAATTAATACGCTTGTCCTATCCCTTCTTTTTCTGTGGGAACACCCACAAGTTACTGGTAGATACCGGGGCTGATCACACCATGGTAGATCAGGCGCTCGCTGACTCCCAGCAATTAGACCAAGTACCCAGCAGATTCAAAGCAGTATGTGTAGCTGATTCCTGCAGAATTTCCATCACTCATAAGACGGTACCCTTCTCCATAAGAATGAAGAACATCCAGGTTAAGCTCTCTGGGCCAATCATGGCAGGCCTCAGTCACAACGTAATTGCTGGCCTCAACTGGCTCCGGCATAACCACCCTTACATTGACTGGGATACCTCTGTCATCACCCTCAATAGAAATGGGGTGGTTTTTTGGATTTACCCCATGAAAATGAACAAACTACTACATGACACTGTGTTTTTCAGAATGATGGAAACAGGCTCATATGACTTCAAGGGGGGAGGCTAGACTTTAATCAATGTTCAGTTGAAGTTATCCGTACAGAACCACCTGCAGTCCCTCCCTTGTCAACATCCCCACCACCAGCGCTAGCTGCACTCCTTGAGGAGTACAAGGACGTATTCAGTGAAACACTCAAACAACTACCTCCACCCCGGGAGATCCAGCACTCTGTACAACTTCAAGGGTTGTTACCTAAAGCACAACCATTATACCGTCTCACACCAAAGGAAGATGAAACCCTCTGCCAGCACCTTGTGGACGCGCTTGATAAGGGATTCATTTGCCCCTTGCTCTCTCCATACAGGGTGGCGGTCTTCTTTGTAGCCAAGAAGGATGGGTCCCTTTTCCTGGTCACAGACTACCGCGCCCTAAATGAGGTGACAGTTAAAAATAAATACCCCCTGCCACTGATTGACAACCTGTTTGATACACTTGCAGGCGCAAAGGTCTTTAGCAAGATTGATCTCACTGCGGGGTACAACCAGGTCTGCATTGCACCAGGAGATGAGGAAAAAACTGCCTTCTGCACACACTACAGGTTGTTCGAGTGTCGTGTCATGAACTTTGGAATGACCAACGCTCCCTCCACCTTTGCCATGTTGATGAACAAAGCCTTTGAGGAACTGATTGGAAAGTGTGTGGTTGTGTACCTTGACAACATTATTTTCTTCAGTCAAGATCAAACCACACACCTCCAACACCTCTGTGCTGTCCTCAACACCCTTTGGGAAAACCAGCTAAAAGCTAAACCCTCCAAATGTGAGTTTCTCAAGTCGGAGTTGTTATTCCTTGGGTACACCATCTCTGCCCAAGGGATACGGCCTGACCCTGCCAAAATCAAGGCAATCACTAGCATGCCGCCCCCCACTGATGTGGGCCAGGTGCAGACATTCTTAGGCATGGTTGCCTATGTACGCAAGTTCATCCCCAATTGCGGGGAACTAATTGCACCTCTCACTGAGCTCCTCAATACCAAACAGCGCTTCCATTGGACCCCTGCCAGAGATCAAGCCTTTGAGACGTTGAAGCAAAGGCTTACAAAAGCACCAGTACTGCAGTTTCCCAATCAAAACCGACAGTACAAACTCAAGACAGACGCCTCTGACAGGGCCATAGGGGGTGTACTAAGAGTAGAAACTGACAATGGCGTCTTCCTCCCCGTAGCATATGAATCCAGGAAGCTCATTAACTTGGAACAACGTTATCCCATCCACGACAAGGAGCTGGAAGCCATTGTACACTGCGTTGAGAAGTGGTGTTGTTACTTGGAAGGTGCAACCTTCCCACCCCGCGTTCTGACAGACCACAAGTCACTCCAGTACTTTAACATGCAGTCCCATTTGACACGCCGCCAAGCAGGATGGGTTGAACATCTATCCCCCTATAAGTTACGCATCAAATATAAGCCTGGAAAGGAACTCGTCACAGCCGACACTCTTTCACAATTCTACGTAGCGTCCATCACTGGGGACAACAGTCTGGACCCAGACTGGCCCATGCTCTACCTGCGCCCTGAGGCAACCCGCTACGAGGGCCTTAACTTGGTCACCATCTCCAAGCTGAAGGACAACAAAAGTCAGTTCACCATCAATGCTGGAAACGTCTGCTGCCAGGCAGAGACAGGTGAGAAGACGCCTTACATTCCCACCATACAACAAGGAGACACCATCTTGCACTACCACCAAACCTTGGGTCACATCAGAGGGCGTAACCTCTTCAAGATCATGAAACATAAGGTTTGGTGGCCGCGCATGCGCCAAGACATCTTGGACCTCCTTGAGACGTGCGTGTTGTGTGAAAATAATACATCCAAACCTGCACCTCCCAAGTCTGTCCTACCCATCAAGGCTATGGAACCCTTTGAACAGTGGGCCCTTGACATTGTGGGACTGCTTCCCAAAGACAGACTGGGTAAGAAGTATATTATCACCACTATCAACTACTTCACGCGTTGGCCAGTGGCCTGGGCCACAACCAACTACACCGCCACCACTGTTACCTGCTTTATTTGCAAGGAAATTGTGGCTCGCTTTGGGCAACCCAAGCGTCTCATCACGGATGGCGGGCCCAAACTTGTTGGACATGTTGTGAAGGCATACTGCGTCAAGAACGCGCTCCAACATATAGTCACAACCCCCTACCATCTGCAAGCCAATGGACGCGTGGAACGGTTAAACGGCTCCCTGGTTCAAATGATTGCCAAGCTCTTGCAAGAGCATCCTAACACTGCGTGGACTCAACATCTTCCCACTGCCCTACTAATCCTGCAAGCAAGAATCAACAGGGGCACTGGGTTCAGCCCTAACACCCTGCCTTTGGAACACCTGACGGTCTGAAAGGGGTTGAACAGGGGAAACTACAGTCCAAGGTTCCCGACAAGCCCCCCTTAGTACCAACTCCCTCCCTAGACCAATGGTGTGCCAAAGCCTGGGAGATCAAACACAAGTGGATCACAGGGGGGACAAAACACCTCAAGGCTAGATACGCCATAGGTGACCCCGTCTACACCCTCAATCCCAATTCTGCCAAATTAGAACCCAACCACTTAGGGCCCTTCAAGGTAGCTGCCATCTATGACAACCACACCTACCAACTTGAGGATGCCCAGGGAAACACCAAGAAACTTCACCACAATTGCTTGCATCCCTGCCGTGCCATCCCCACACAAAGGTTGTTTGTGCAGACCTTCCCAGACCTTCCGCAGACTCCAGTCCTGGTGTCTGACGACAAGCAGGGGGCAAGGGGGTGTTGCAACCAAGATTCAAACCTTGCCTGCTAACGTATCTTACAATACACAGGGGGCGCTTGATGAGTTGCCCCTTGACGTATCTAATGTTATGAATGAATCTGATGGCAATGTCAAATGGCGGGCAATTCATCCTAATTAGGAGCGTTGCCAATTTGACCTGCTGATCCCTGCACAAGTTATTCCTTGGCTCCAAACCCTACATGGAACTCCCCACTATGCCACCCCCTTGTGGCCTTGTGGCTTCCCCATTTAGTATATTAATCACAATATCCTACAATAAACTAGACCTTATTCTTATTATTCTGTCCTTTCCTATTGGACTGTTGTCTTCCCCAATTCCAAGTACTGAACCCTCATTGGTTCAGTTGCAACACAGCTTTGGCATGGGGTGGGAGGCACTTGTCCTTACATGATTGGTTGTCTATGTTCACATGGAAGACAATTTGGGCAAACAAGTCAGCCACCATCTGTCAACCAAAGAGAGAATCATGGTCAAGGACCCCAAGATAGAGATTGTTGAAAGCCTGTGGGTGGTGCTGCCAGACTGTGTCTCCAATATTGAAGAACACTACATCAGCCAGATGGATGTCTGTGTGGCTGGCTGGGCACACAGAGGCCTGGTGCCTGCGCCCTTGGATTGATTTGAGGGCGGTGGAGCTACCCTCTATCTGGTGGCTCAAGAAACTCTGGTAGGGGAAATTCAAGCTATCCTAGGAGTTGAGCCATTCACCAAGGATATGGCTGTACTCATAGTCATTAGTGAATTATGGTTTGTCCAATAATAGACAAAACCTTTGGGTAAAACAGCCAGGATTGCACCATGGACATCCCCCTCTTGACCTGCTTCCTTTGATTCTTGGTGGCGGCTTTCCCTTGCTCACCAAACTTGTTGAAAGCAATGGACAATTTGTAATAGGAGTTAACACGACATCATTGGATAAACTTGTCAAGCATTGGATAAGAGTGTACTTGATGGAAGGATCATCTGGGGAATCCTCACTGCCATTCCATTGGTTGCTGCCAAAATTGGTCAACACCCTGATTGAAGCCACTTTTCTGTACATCCAGAGCTGCACCATGCGCTCAGAAACCCAAATGCTGTGGTGTGCAAGTTGCTTCCAGACCTGGTTCAGGGGAAGCTTGGAGTCCCTCTGCAGGAGATCAAGCATGATTGGGTGTGCCTTGTTGATCTGGGAGTCTGGGGCCTTCTTTGGATTCTTGGCTGTCCCAATCAGGTTCCCCTTGTTCATCAGGTTATTGAATTCCTGCATGATAGTGGCTCAGGTAAATTGCAATTGGTCAGCAATTTGATCCCAGGACAGACCACACAGGTTGAGTGCCACAGTTTCTTGGAGAATTTGGGTAATGATTATTCTGTGTTTAGGGCGCTGGGCTGCGGGAGCTGAAGCCTCATTGGCTATAGGGGGCAAGTTGGCTGGTGGTGGGAGCTTGTTCCAAATCAGGGTAGCCATTCTGATTGGCTGGTTGGTTGGCAGCTTGTGTGGGGGTGTGTAAGGGGGCAGAGCTAGACACTAAGTGACTCTCAAACATGTCAAACCCATATGGGTTGAGGGTCAAGTACAGGTCAGCTTCCTCATTACCTGCATCAAAGTCTTGGGTGTAACTGGGTGCCTTCACGTTCTGAGCCTCACCTCCATTGAAGCTTCCTTGGCTGATGCTGTCTTGTTCGCAGGCGCTGTTAAAACTGTTGTTGTTGAACACCATTATAAAAAACCTAGGATAAAATCCCTAAAAGTAGAGGTTTAAAATTTTATGATTTGTTTTTATTTTAATCACAATTCCATATTTGGAAAGCTCTCAAACACATTTTATACGAATCAAGAGCAATGAAAATGAATAAAATGCCTCTGTCCTTAAACTGAATAGCTGTTGATTGCCTGTCAAATTGTTATTTTTATATTTTGGGCTGCTAATACTACACATCTTGTGACTTAATTTTGTTTTGTGTTTGTGAAATCTTGCTTCTATATTGCTCTAATTTTGTTTCATTTTAGTCCTTCTGTTGGTGGCTTGTATGAATCTTGATTGGGTTATAATATATTCCAGAACAGTATCTTTCCATTTCACTTGATGTACCAGTTCATTTTGTATGTGGTTTGAACTAAACTGCTTGATGTTTGATATAATTTTGTATAAAGCGTTAGTGAAATTTTGTTTATGGTTTGACAATCCGTCTGTTCACCAAAAATATTTAAATTATTTGGTGCCTGAATCCCGCCTGGCTTGGGGTTGGCTTAAA
This sequence comes from Entomophthora muscae, assembly GCA_014839935.2. Classification (NCBI taxonomy): domain Eukaryota; kingdom Fungi; phylum Entomophthoromycota; class Entomophthoromycetes; order Entomophthorales; family Entomophthoraceae; genus Entomophthora; species Entomophthora muscae. The sequence continues at coordinate 26,908 of QTSX02001724.1, read as the reverse complement.
TCTGAAATCATTCTGTTTAAATCTGAAGTATTTTTGGTTGCCGCCATAGCTTTTAAAACTACTGTATGTGCTATAACTATTTCTATATATCAATTCAATAAAAAAATATTTTTAAGTGCACTTATATTATTTATTTTAAGATGTTTCTGTTTTGTTATTAAAAATAAGTTAGGCTTAAAAAGTGTTGACATTGACACTTTTACACTGTGAAAACAAATTGATAAAAGATATATTTTTATTAGTAAATGTAAAAGGAAAGTTGGGGTAAGTCAAAAAATTTATTAAGCTTGATATTAAATTGTGTTGAACTGGCTACAATTCTGTTGTGGTTTCTGGATTTGCCCCCCTGAGCGCTTTATAAAATGGGGATTAAGCTAGCGCAGCCAGCAAAAATATTAGTAGAGTTGAGTTTTCAAGTTGACAGCAGCCATGTCAACAAAGCGTCAACATGGCCACTGTTGCCGTTATTTATATGGCTAAGGCACAGGTTGATATGGCTCCTGCATTGTATAACTTGCCACAACTTGAATACAGCAACACTGTGATAAAGTTGAACAGGACAATCTTTTCAGGTGGAGATGGCATTTCATAGTTGGCTGCAAGAATATCTGTGTCCTGAATAATGTTAATCTTGAACATGTAGCTCCAATTCATAGCCGGATATAAAAATGTCATTGTTCAATATGCTGGTCAGGCAGCGGGTAATTGTGGCACCAATTACTGGGTTGTGTGGCAAATCAGAGTCACCATCTCACACATCACCCAGGCAATTAATCAGAACTAAGATACCAATAGGGCTGTGTTGGATTTTGGATGGGTGGCTCCTTTTAAGAAAAGGAGCCACCCGTCTGAAATCCAGAAACAGTTTCAAGAGAATCTTCTTTGAGAAGATTCTCTTGAAATTGTTTCCTTCTCCACCCACAGAAGGATGTGATATTTACGAAATTTTAATTTTAAAATAAAAATTATATATTTTTTACTTTCTTCTTTTTAAAATTTTAAATAATCAAATTTGATATATAATTAATTGTGTCAAAAATAAATTTTTATTATAGAACTATATTATAATTATTCTAATTTCTGGAAAGCAGAAAGCCTTCTGAGACCTTCTTTTTTTTAGAAATTTCAGATTCCCCAGTGTAGGGGAATCCAAAAAAGATTACGGGAAGGGAGGACAGGACAATTACGGCAAATGTTGTAATTGACCCTTTCTTTGGCCGGCACAGCCCTAGATACCAATGACAAGCTTATGTATCCAGAGCTGCGCTGCGCGGGAGGCAATAAATATGCTGTGGAGCCCAAGTAGGCAACAGACCTCAGCAATTTGGAGGTAGGGGTCCCGCTGGAGGAGACCAAGCATGATGGAATAGGCATCCGTGAGCTGGGAATCTACCTGCTTCTTTCACGTTTTGGTAAGCTTGGCATCTCTCTCTTCATGAGAACTTGGGATCCACATCTGGCTACCACCTGGGTGAATTATAGGCAGGTGATGATTTCTGCAAAGGCCTTGACGCTTTGGTTGAAGCTTAATATCTCTTGACAACTTCATTGGTTATTAGGTGTTGCTTGGGGGCACTTGGCATGCTGGTACCCAGATTAGGTAGGGCTTGACTTGATTGGCTTGAATTGTGGTGGGATGGTTGAATCAAGATGGAGGGGTCCACAGTTGCCCAGGCTTTTAAGTATGGATCAGGCTCGAGTTGGGCTTGATCCTGAGGGTCCTCATATTAGATGTCAGAAAAGCTCCTCAGCATATTGCCTGGTAAAACATACAACTCAGCCTCCTTGTGGCTTAAGTTGAGCTGGGTATACATAAGGGCCACAGTAGCTGCACTCCCTTGTTCAGGGGCATGGGCTTGGAGCAGCTTCTGGTGTTGCTCCCCAACAATATCATAGTTCCCGCCACTTGTAAACCCCATCTCAAACAAAAAAGCAATATAAATTCTATCAAAAACAGAAAGGCAAAGTGCTTCCAGAGCATCAATTTTATTTGAGTGTACAGTAGTTTTAAAAGCTATGGCGACAAGCGAAAATACTTTGAATTCAAACAAAAAAAAACTCAGATGTAAACAAAATTAAAAGTAATATATTTATATTAATTTAAAATAGATTTATTTATTTTTAATTTTGTTTACATCTGAGTTTTTTCATTTAAATCCAAAGTATTTTCACTTGTCGCCATAGCTTTTAAAACTACTGTACACTCCTACTCGCGACACGGTCTCAGACATCACCCAGAATATAAAAGGAAGATAGTTCCCAAGGATGGGATAGATGATCTCATGTTGTACCAGGGTCGGGATGTAGAGTTGAAATGGGGTTCAAGGATGGGGCATATGATCTCACCTTGTGCATGGCACAGGATATAGAATCAGAGTGGACCCAGCTCTTGGAACTAGGGATGCTTCGGCTCAGCCCCGGCTAGCTTTCGTCTCTAGGCCGCTGCAGCTAAGATGGAATTACCTCATATTTAAACAGTTTTAAATTAATATTTGAAATTAGTGGTCAGGAGCCAGGAATTAGGGCTGTGTCGGCAACAAAAGAACAATTACAGCATTTGCCGTAATCGTCCCGTTTGCCCTTCCCCGTCTACTTCTTTCGGATTCCCCTACATTGGGGGAATCCAAAATTTCATTAAAAAAAGAAGGCCCCAGATGGCCTTCTGTTTTCCGGACGGGCCAGAAAATAAATAAATAATTAAAGTAAAAAAATAATTTTTAAATAAATTAAATTTTCGAATTTATAATTTTAAATTTTTAAAATAAAATGTTAAAAAAATTTATTTCAAAAAAAAATCTGGAAATTATCTTTTATGAAACGATTTCGAGAGAATCTTCTCAAAAAAGATTCTCTCGGAATCTGTTCCAGATTTTGGACAGGTAGCTTCTTTTTAGAAAAGAAGCCACCCGTCTGAAGTCCGACACAGCCCTACCAGGAACTGGCCGCGGCTGCCCGGGGCTTGCCCGCAGCAGCCTACTTGGAACTATATTCCTTGATTGCAATTTATTGGGAGCTTTACCTGCCATCAGCTCACAGTGATATTTTTGAACCACAGGTTATTTTTAGTCGATTATGACAACACAGTTTTCTATGGAAATATATAAATATGCATCAACAACCAGAAGGAGTAGCTTACACGATTATGATCGACACAAACCACAATACAATTGTGCCAAGTCACATCATAGTTCATGCAGATCTGTTTTTCTCCGCAAAATATTTCATAATGTCAAAGGGTTTGATGCCTGGTGCTGAGGGTTGGAGATGGAGAGTAGCCTATCCGAGCAAGTATCAGGGGGAGAAAGTATTTGCATACCGGCGGATTCATTTGCCCTTGGACAAGGTTTGAATGTTGGAGTTGGGCCTTTTGAGGTACTGAAACAAATGTTTTCGACGTAAAAGTCGTTTATGAAGTCAGCATAGCCGTAAACAGATATCGTTCGATCTGATTTTCGTGTAGATAGTTGGCTTTGATGATATCATGCTGCTTCTAATTTAGAACCTTCCTTTGCGCGGCAGCATGAGATGCATAGCAAAGTGATGCTTGGTTTAGTTTGGCTTTGGGATGGGCTAGGGATGCTTCGGCTCAACCCCGGCTGGCTTTCGGCTTTGGGCCGCTAGAGCTAAGACGCAATTGCTTTTAGCTTAAATATTTGAATTAACATTTGAAATATATATTCGAAATATATATTTGAAATATATATTTGAAATATTTATTTGAAATATTTATTTAAAATCAGTGATCAAAAACTGGCCACGGCTGGCTGAGGCTTGGCCACTCTATTTTCATCACAACAAGTTTAAAGCTAATCTAAAGCCCATTGTTTTGGCTTGATGCGATTAAAATCATTGAGTGCTATGGCTGCCCCTTGTGTAAGCCCAAGAGACAATGCTTAGTTCTTTAAAGGGAGATATAGCTTCCATATTTAGTAAAGAAATTCCAAGTACCTTCCCACACATTGCGAATCTAGCCAATGGTAAGGAAGTAGTTGCCCCTCGATAGCCGAAACTCAGAACATAGCAGCCTTCAGCACGTGTTGTGCCAGACAGGAGTTTATGCGGGTCAACCAATCTCTTGTGAATGAATACGGCATGGCTGTTCTAGGATAGTCCTTTCCTCCAGTATAATTAATAAGTGGTCTATTCGAAGCTATATAACCTGTTCTCCAATTACTCTCTCGAAAGATTAATTTCGGTCTTGGGTGCGTTGCAGGTTCAGGTAATAGGTCCTTTTAAACTCAACGCTATTCCTGTTCCATAAATTCCTGAAGTCAAAGTCTTTGCACGTTGATCTCATCGCCGATTGATTACTTGTTTTGATTTTTCTACGCTACTTTTTCATATACTTAGCCTTCATTTATAACTTCTTTCTTGAACTCACGGCTTGCTTTCCATTTGTCAGATCAAGATCACAGCTTTCATCCACTGTTCCATGTTGCATTTATTTCCATTGAACAAAAGAAGAAAAAAACGGATTAAAAATGAGCATGTCCTTAAAGTTAATCATAGGCATCTCAGTCGGCCTTTGCTCAACAGTCCTGTCCTCGTTTGGCATCGCGCTTCAGCGTAAAAGCCATCTTTTGCTAGCTCCAACCCAGGGGTTTTGGTCTACTTCAACAGGCCAACTTCTTAATCGTCATCTTTGGGGGGTTGGGTTTATCATTTATCTCCTGAGTGCAATCACTGGATCGATCTTTTCTATTGGCTCCCTACCCGTTACTCTACTTGCTCCTATTGGAGCTTTTAGCCTGGTATGCAATGCTCTTTTCGCCAGGCTCCTGCTTAAAGATACCTGGTCTTGGCAAGCTGGCGTAGGGACTTTAATTATCCTCTTGGGAGCAACAGTGGTCGGAATATTTGGATCCCTCCCCGAGTCAGAAAGGTCACTTGATGACCTTCTAGTTCTCTACAGCCGCCCTCAATTCATCCTCTATTTTGCCATTCAAAACGTCTTCATAATTATTTTCATGGTATGGAATGCGTTCAATGCACAACGCATTGACGCTGCCACTCAAAGCAAATCGTTTGGCCGAGATAAGCTTCCGTTCAGCAACCTTACCCTCCCAGTCAACAGAACCATTGTAGGATTGATATACGGCGCCCTGAGTAATTTAATTGCTACCCAGGGTATACTCTTTGCCAAGAGTGGCATTGAGCTCCTATCTTTAACGATTGGCGGAAGGGATCAGTTCGATAGGCCGCTAGCATGGGTTGTTGTTGGGATGCTTATTCTAACCGCCTTGATTCAGTTGTATTATCTAAATCGTGCAGTAGCCTTCTGTGATATCGTGTTGCTTATGCCTTGCAACTATTGTGTATATAACGTATCGTGTCTACTGAATGGTCTAGTATATTACAACCAATGGAGCTTGTTGGAGTGGTGGAAGCTGCTCCTGGTCTTGATTGGAACATTGGTTTTGACTCTGGGTGTTGTTGTGCTCTCTTTACGCCCCCAAGCACCAGCAATTGTAAATTTTTCACCCCTCGCCACCGACGCTGAGCTTGCTTGCCTCGTCTCAGGTGACACCACACCTCCATGTACAGAATCACTATGCAGAGAGCTCGCCCAGCCTCTCCCCCACCTGCTTAAAACGCCACGGTGGCTCGACGAAGATTCTCCTCTTCTAAAGAGCACCAGCCCCTATTCCTCAAACTATGGCTCTACACCTACTTTGGGCAGCGCGCCAAACTCTCCATGCCTCCCCAAGCGACCAGTTTCCCCTAGTTTATCATTTTAATATCCCCATTCGTGTATCAAAGACATTCTAACCGCGACTGTAGATGGTTCTTATTCAAAAAATACATCCAACCTCAGCCAGTCTACAAGATAAACAACCGTTATTCCAGACGGTGGCTTCACGATAAGAGTACAGGTCTTTGGCCCCATGTAATTTATTGAGCTTGAGAATATCACTCTTCAATTCTTCCTTATGTCCCAAACAAGCCTCTAGAGGATTGCAGCTTTCTAAAATATTTACACTCCTAATAAAATAATTAACTCTAGTCCAGAATAACTTATCACTAAAATACTCCAAGGAACGTTTAATGCATGTCCATCAGTGGATTTAATATTGGGGATGAAATAATCCACCCAATGCAGTCAGAACTAGGGTAGGGATCACAAAAGGCTGGAACCTTGCATCTTCACCCAAAAGGGCGGGATCTGTGAGGTGAATTGATAGCGGTAGGCTGGATCACCATTCATGGATTTAAAGAATAAGTCAAGTTCAATTCCAGAGAGATGGAATGATCCACTAATTCCGTCACCGCCCATGAGTAGACCCACTGGATCGCTCACGGGCAAGTTGGCGGAAACCCCAAGTCAGCAATCTTTCCCCCCTTTACCCGATGATTTCTACTTGAAGAATCCATACCATCTAGGTTCTGGGAAGGGACGCCAGGTTCAGTGGCAGCTAATAAAATCAACGGTGGAGAATTTAGCTCTGCCAATTATAAACGTTATAGAAACTTATCTTGGCTTTATTTCCCATACTTGGATCGAATGTATCAAAGGTAAAGCAGGGTTAACCTTGTGTCATGGATGTACTGTTAGGAGCAGCGTTATAGGGAGGGAAATAAGTGAGACTAGGTGATGGCTCTCTTTCAAGATGACGTGACTATATAGTTTAAGATGTAGTTTTGAGGGAGAAGTATCCTCATACCAGATCCACCAAAGGTAACCTGGCTGACCTCCTTATTTAGAAACTATTGGCAGTGGTATCTCGTCGGGTGGGCTGATCTAAAAACACATTGGTTTCTGGTCTTTGGCAGATCAAGCCATGGATCCTTTTGGTTAGGTTGAGGATATGCATGGATCAACCCTGGTGGTTTCTACAGTTTAAATGGTATATAGTTGACTTTAAAAGTTTCCCTCGCCATGCATGGGAGCACGTAACTCACCCCACACGTCTGATTCAACCAGCTATGGTCTCAGCTCTACACCCAAGAGATCCCCCACTTTAATCAAACCTAGTCCCCCCGCTAAAAGGTCCAACTTCCAGCTGGATATACAGTGGCCCAAAAAATTACCCGGCCAGAAGCATTTTAGAAAGAAAAAGTAAATTTCAATAAATGAAATTTGCTATAAAAAGTATGAGCAGATGCACAGCAGATTTTACACAAGTATGGTATATAAAAACGCGAAAATAAATAAATAGGAAGAAAAAATAAAAAGATTTCAAAACTATGAACATTTAATATAAACTAATAATAGATTTCAAAACTGAATATACGATGGACTTAGTACTCTGTAAGCCAACCTTTGGCTTCAATCACAGCAGCAAGTCTTCTGGGCATAGAATGGGCTAGATTCTTTAAAGTTTCCATAGGAATTTCTTCCCATGCTTTTGCCACTCCAAATTTAAGATCCATAATGGATTGTTTAGAGGTTTTGGGCAAATTGGATTTGACAACATCCCAAAGATGTTCAATGGGATTCAAATCTGGGCTTTGAGGAGGCCAATCCAAACAAACAATCTGTTTATCATCCAAGTATTTTAAGCCTTTCTTAGATTTGTGGATAGGAGCATTATCTTGCATGAAGATATAACTGGTCGGTTCTTGCAGACCCTTCATAAATGAATGAAGATTTCAATCAAGGATTCTTCTGTAAACATTGGCATTTACCTTCTCACTGATCGGCTGGATTGCCCCTCTTGTGTTGGCTGTGAAACAGCCCCAAAACATGACACCCTGGCGTCCATTTTTAACAGTGGGTTTTAAGCACTCAATTTTGTAAGCTTCATCAGCTTTGCGATAGGTAGTTTGGTGTCTCTGAGATCCACAGAGTTGAAATTTAGTCTCATCAGACCAAATCACCTTTTCCCAAAAGGATACAGGATAGTTAACATACTTATGAGCAAAGGCTAATCTTATGGCTTTATTTTTTGGACTTATAAGAGGTTTTTTTCTTGCAACCCGGCCATAGTACCCCAGTTCATGGAGTCTATTGCAAACAGTGGCCTCAGAGATATCAATTTACAAGGTATTTTTGATAGTCTCTTTAATTTGACTGGCAGTTATAAATCAATTTTGCTTAACTATTCTAACAATAGACCAATCATCTCGAGCCGTAGTTTTTTTAGGGCGACCTGATCTCGGGCAATTTTTCACTGAGTTAGTTTCCTGGAACTTGAGGTAAATTTCTTGGGCAGTTTCTTTGCCAATCTTGAGTTCCTTGGCTATCTTTCTATAGGATAAACCCATTTCCTTAGCTTGTACAACTCAGCCACAAATAAACTCAGGTATTTTTCTTGTTTTAACCATGTTTTCTGTGCAAAAGATTCTCTAACCCCAATTTTATAATCTAGGTAAGTTTGAATAAGAGGTGCTGTCCCATACTCATTTATGTGCTTTGATCTACTTAAAGGTGCAGCTCTTATTATTAAATATTTTTGAATTATTTTTAAATTTTTCCCTATTTATTTTCGCGTTTTTATATACCATACTTGTGTAAAAATCTGTGGTGCACCTGCTCATGCTCTTCATAGCAAATTTCATTTATTGAGATTTACAGTAGTTTTAAAAGCTATGGCGACAAGCAAAAACAATCCAGATTTAAACAAAATGAACTCAGATTTAAACAAAATTAAAAATAAATGAATTTATATTGCTTTACAATAGATTTGGGTTCATTTCAATTTCACTTAAATCTGAATTCATTTCGTTTAAATCTGAGTTTATTTTATTTGTCACCGTAGATTTTAAAACTACTGTACTTTTTCTTTAAAATGTTGCTGGTGGGGTATCTTTTTGGGCCACTGTAGCTTTAACATACGAGCATGATTTAACCAAGTCCATGCTTCAATCTATATTCAACTGACCCAATCATACTTGAACAACTTCAAATTTTGTTGCAGGGATGGTCATTCTCATACTTTAGAAATAAACCTTTCCCATGATAGTTCATAGTCTTTAAACCTGCTATACCATGAATAAAGGGTCTTCCTGTTGAAGAGGGCCAGCGCCAATAATTAGAAAAGCTGGGGAAGGTAATCAACCCCAACTATCTGATCTTCAAGCGGTGGATAGAGGGGACTCCAACCTATTTAACCGCTGATTTGATAGATAGCTGAGAGGGTTTGGATTTGAACCAAGTCATAGAGTAAGCCTAGATGCAGATTGGAGAGAGGTAAAATCTTATTCAACCTAGCAATCTTGATCCAGTTTAATCAGAGATTCATCCAGTTGAAAGATACCCCTAGATTTACATATAAACCATCTAAAATCTGGATTTGCATTTTTCCCTTAGGAGAAGTTGAACCTTTATAACTATTGCATCAAGTCTAAAAGTGCAGGATCACCCCAACTCATGGTTAGTTTTAAAGTTTACCTGCTGGGGTTATCTTCAAAAACGGATCACTAGCATCCATAAATACATATTTAAAACCCTACTATAGTTCTATAAAGTATGCCACACAACTTTAAAAATCTGGGATACCCATTAACTAACATCCAAACTTTAAGCCACTCATGCAAACCAACAACAAACTCCATGGCAATGCCACACTTGGAGTAAAAAGTTCAAATACAGCAGGACAGCCAGAAATAAGATTGACCCAAACTATAAGCTCTACTCTTGCAAAACTAAGGGGATAACCCATCCTCAATAACTATCCCAATACCTAGAAGTTTACACAAGCCATATAAATGTTTAAGAGAGATCCAGAAAAATATTTGCCTCCCCAAAACAGAACCTGTAGCACCATTGAGGGATACACACTGCACTTTTCTGAGCTGCTGAAACACCCAGCAAAACCAAGTTCAGAGCACACAGATCACATAAGAAACAGATCTTCACTAGGCCAGCTTGGATTGTTAATCAATGCTGCCTCACCTACAGCTACTTCCTCTTGAAAAATCAATTCCCCAAAAATTAGCCCAGTTGCTGAATAGCTGGTGCCACTCCTGCCACACCCCATGCTGTATATGAATCAAACATCTTTAATCCTAAGAGAAATCCTACATGAATAAGACCCATATCTTCCATGGCATGAATGAACTGTTTGTGGCTCCCAACAATAATATATAGTCCTCTATCCTCTTATCAAATAAAACATCATTATCCTCTTAAATTTCTCCCTTTATCTCATTTTATATCCTTCTTAAACCTATGTCCTTGACAGCAATATCACAGATAGGTTATTCATACCTACTCACCTTGAGGAAAAAATTACCAAGAAAAGGACCTAGCAGACAGTTGTTATGATCAACGCAAGGGCCTGCTTTGCCGGTGAGGGCTTAATATCAGTCAAGTATAAATTGGTTGCCTGAGCAAGGTAAATTCTGGTTGGTTCATTGATCCATCTTGCCTTGGTGGTCAGCAGCAGTTCCTGATGCCTTGGGGTATTAGTAAGACACCCTCTTATCAGTACTTTGGAAGGGTAGAAGCTGTCAGGCACCCACCCACTAGGAAGTAATCTTCCTAGGTGATGAATGATGGCAGAGGGATTTAGTCCAGTTACCACGGATCCTACAGGCAAGGACACCATTCCTAGATGGAATAATTCTCTGAACACTCAATATCTGCCCAGAAGCAGGTTGAAACGTCCCAAGAAGAAGTATGCCCCCAAGTAACACAGGAGGAAGGCAGAAGCCAAAAGACGGAAGACTTGGGGTTCAGGATCTGGGATGTGGATTGATAGTTCTTGGTCTCTTCTCTGAGAGGTGGGTTATGTGATAAAGGTGTAGCAGTATACCATACTTCAGGTATAACCCGGCGCCAAGAACTGTTGAGGAATTATGCTTCTGGAGAGGTGCCTGAATCTGCGCGCAAACCCATTGAAATGTTGGCCAACACAGCCGGCAGCAAGATTATCCAAAACAACCATTTATACCCAAGAGACTCCATAGGAGGAGTCTTGGGTAACCTCATGGTTCTGGATGTTAAGGCTTAAGTCAAGTTTAAAAGAATAAGCAAATGATTCACAGTGGGTGAATGTAGACTTTATTGATTGAACAAGTAAAAGATCAAGAGATATCAACATTATAGAGATGGGAACTGAATGATAGTCTGGAGATAAAATAAAGGAGACAAAATAACTTGGAGATGGAGTTTGGGGAAATTTGGGAGGAACTGGAGATTCTGGGCACCTTAAAATTAAAACTAGGATTATTTGTGGTGCTGAAGGAAAATAACTGACCTCAGCAATACAAGGAGGCATTGATTTGTGTTTTAAAATCTGTGTCTAGTGCAGGATCAACAGAAGTGCCCAACTATTCCCCAGTTAGAACTGGGGAAGGAGAACAAGAACCAACAACAGAAACAGATGTCAACGGGCCAACAGAAGCAAAAACAAGGTTGAAACCAATTTGGTTGTCATCAGAGTGTTTAAATGAACCTACCATTTTGATTGTCATAACCTTTTATTGGCTGAAACCCAGCTTAAAAAGTAACAATTTGTTCTTTTCAAAACCACTAATTGATCTCTTAGTAAACATAGGGTCCAAGAGCAAAGAAGACCCGGGTTCAAATCCGGTCGACGTCAAAGTTGGCTCTGGAACCAACTCTGGAGTAAAAACAACAGGTAATGAAGAACAGTTATTTTCAACTAACCCATTGATTGTAGGAGAGCCAACTAACCCCACAAGGGGGAGCCTTTCCTCTACTATGACAAAGAATGAATTGTTGTGTCAGGGATTATTTCCCTGACTACCTGAATATTATTGACAACTTAGGCACAAACATATCCTCAAACCAACACAACCACAATTCCTTACAAGACACCAATTCAAAGACACAACACAACCAACTCAACAATCACCTTAGTTTGTTCAAACCTTTCTGGAACGAGATTTGAACCTGGGACACTATTAACGCATGTATTGTTAGTACAAGATCATCACCAATCTTTGATTTACCTTTTTATTACACCTTGATTCAATTGGTTTTTGCTTTCAAAATGCCTTTCAAATTTGAAAGTGTTAATATTAAGAGTGCAAACGTCACTTACTGCTTTGATTCTGATTGGCTGGATCCTGCCACCCGCTCAATTCTCAACCCGCTCTCAATGCTTAAGGTTATGGCTCTGTATATGATAACAACACATCTTTTGATTATACACCGCTTAATTATCAATCACTTGCTGGCACATATGAGGCTGATCCTGATCAAACATATGAACTTAAGAAATAAGGTACTTTAAATCTTGTAAAGTTAAGCCCCAAGTTACAAGCTTCATGCAAATCCTCTCATATCCAAAGAAACTCCTCTCATATGCCTTCAGCCATGATTTTAAGCCTATTTAAAGGCCCAAACTTATTAACTTCAAATTGTTCCAAAAATAAAGACTATCCTATTTTCTGATACTTCTACCTTTTCTGACACAACTCCATTTCTGAAGCCATGAAAGGAATCCTTTTCCTATCCTGGTTTCTAGGTTACTTCTTGCCAGTGGTTTTGGCTTTGGAAAATCCAACTCCTACAACTGACTGGTACAACTCCTCTCCTGATGATGCCCACCAAAAGGAATCCCTTGCCAATGGATAGTTCAAATACCCGTCTGGACATTGGGGACATAAGTTCAACTATAGTCGCTCATTTACTTCCCCTCCTGTTGAACCAACCCTTGTTAGACCTTACGCTTCCTTTTACCTCTTAGTGTATTTGGTGGGCTACTATCTACTAGGGCGATTCAGTTCTATGTTTGGAAGGTTCACCTATCTAGGACAGCTTGGGCATCTTGCAATGGTCACGGTTTCTATTGGTTTGGTCATAGAAGGATTGAATGTAGGGGCCTTGGCCCATCAGCTGGGAAGTTTATTCCCTGCAAAGTGGGTCCCTGACATGTTGTCAGCAATGTCTGAAGAAACATTCCTGACAGAAGCAGTGATCTGAAACGGTTCTACCCAAGGGTATAGACACCTTTGGATCAGCCAGGATGACAATACTGCCAGAGTTCTCCCCTGGGATAGATGATCTTAGATAGAATTAAGACCCTTATTCCAACTGGGGTGATAATACAGCTGGGTTGCTTTATCTGGGAAGGAGGTAAAATTTCTCTTTATATGACTTCAGGGTAGCTTCAAGAAGGATGTAAGGTTACTGGGCAAGTGTAGTTAGCTTATAAGCATACTTTAGGTGGCTGTTCAGAGATACAGCATCAGAACTTATGATTTAGAGGTTTAGGAAAGTGAAGTTGGTTACTTTGTGCCTGAAAGCTCAAGATTAACCACTAAGGTGAGTAAAAGCAGCAGTGATACATGGGGTATGCCTGCTTCTGTTGACCTAGATGGAGGCCACTGAGGATGACTTAGCACTCAGAGCCTAGGCAGATCCCACTGATGGGAACACAAAAATATAGCCTAGGTGAAGTTTAAAGATGAGAGCGCAATGCTATTCTTAATAGCTATGCTAGCTGCTAGGCTATTGAGTTAAGTTTAAACAGTTTGGGAGGAATTCTGGAGAAGGCACACCAACATTTCTCCAAAGCAATCTGTGGAGGAAGTAAAAAGCTGAAATCTTTTGCCTTGATTTGGCTACAGTGGCAACTTCAAAGAGGAATGCCAAGAAACTTGCAGGTATGAGGTTTCCTTAGCAGTTTCTCATGGTAGATGAAGGTATTCTGCTATGAGAGCAGGATGCAAAGCTGTTTTGGTAGGGCATTCTTTCTTGAATTTAACATAATAAAGATCTGAACAGAAGTTTTATGAAGGTCACAAAAAAAATCAAACAGTATTCTAATGATTAAGTTGGTTGAGTTCCAACACTGGGAAGACTGGTGCTGAAATGGGGAACCAGTTAACGCTTTGGTGCGCAAAGTGTTAACACTTCAAGCGGTTGGGCAGTGGACAATTTATTCCCTATCCAGACTGTGGTGGAGCGTCATAAATGATAAAAGTTTGAACGTCACAATCATTGGTTGAGTTGAGAGCATGTTTAATGATGAATATCATCAATTAAAAGCCAAACTCTTAGAGTATGGTTATGAAAACAGTGAATCAATACTTTAAGCTTCTGGAAAAGTAAGTGTATAAGCTTATTTTATCATAGAAAAAAGTGAGCACCAATGGTTTAAGCTTTTAAATAAAGCCATTATGGAGGCAGAGATGTTGGAAGCAAAGTACTGTAAGTAGGAGGCTGACTGGAAAGTTATATCCTTTGGAAACCTTTTGGTTGTGAGTGGATCTTTATTGAGTGCTTAATATGTATCTTGATGATTGCATGTCTGGTTGGTTTGGAATAACCTGATGTCTTCTGAAGCATTCAGAAGACCTGTCTGAAAAAGTAGCTGGTCAAAAAAACTTCATAGTGGTAGAAAATCAGAAGGGTTCTAAGAGAATTTTTTCTGTTAATAAAGACTGTATTTGTCAGGATTGACAATCTTTCTCCCTTGAAACCCTGGCCCAAGTGCAAAATTCAAACCCTGATCCTGAATCCCTGTGGACCACTGGCCCTGAAAACCAAGGGGCTGCCTGCCCGTGTTTTCCTGGGGTTGATCTCAGGAATGAAGTATGAAAATAAGATTCTATGAGCCACCAGAACTTCAAACCATTGACTACTCTAATTATCCTATCATTTATCCAAGAAGATCCAGAAAGAGACAAGACAAGATAATTCACAATAAAAAGACAGTATTGAAGAACCATAATGTCATAACTGTGCTGTTTTAGCAGAGTTACATGGGGAAAATATTTAGAAGATAGATAATAATCTTTATTGCGAGATAGTGATTATATAGCTATTGTGAATCAATGGATAGCAGGAACATGATTGGTGATCACACGGCTGGATGGAAGAGGGGGTGGCTTGACCCTGATAATGAGTCAAGCGCCAAATTGAGGTATCCACCGTGAAGGATCATCATCTGTTCATGTTGATGGATTTGGTAATTTGAGTTGACTTCCTAGTCTGGCTTCAAGTGACCGGGTAATTGGATTGCGGGTCACAAACCCGCTTGGTTGAAACCTTGCTGGCGGGTCAAGCCTGCAGTTTTAACAATAAAATTTATTAAAGCACCATAAGGAGAATGATGGATAAGGTTTAAGAGAAAGGGAAAGGTAATTTATACTCATCAATTCTTGAATGAGAGGAGTCAAGGATGCTACAAGAGGGACATAGAATTTTGAAGGTATATTGGAATATGTAACAGTGGTTCAAAAATGGCACCAATAGATTTCTATTGGTCTCAGCTTTCAGGAATGCCTTTAAACGTTGAGATTGGTTCTCTAGCCGCAGATATATGATTTTTTGAGGATCAGCAATTATGCGCAAGAAGACAGATAGTTCGAAAGGTATTTGGACTGCGAAAGCACTCAGAAATGGCACAATTGAATTAAGTTAATATAAAGGCCTATTTCAAATCAAGTTTGAACATGATGAAATCAAGTAAATTAATATAAAATGTTGATAGGATTCTAAATCCTGACAGTCAAGCCCCTACGAGCTGAAGCCAAGAATGATGGCCCAAATGGTGAAGCAAGCCAAACCAAAGGAATCATTGCACCAAATGAGAGAACAATCAAGGCTCCTAATGGAGGCAAAAAAATCAACCATTAGCTTCATGAGCTTGAAGTCTACACTAGTGGCCAATCAAGAGCCATCCTCAGAAGAAGGCACAAGCCTGTGGCCTGACCCAATTGCCACAACCCTAGGGCAGATAATCAAGTCACCAGTTCAAGATCTTTGACCAATGAAAGAACTCCCAGCCAGGGTGCCATTTTGCTGCCTTTGAACCTGAGCACCCAGATCCCCTGGGCCCACTTTTCCCAATGCCTTGATGAATCCCACATGGAAAATATTAAGTTTGGAGGTGGGATGCTATATAGACCAAAGAACCCCGCGCTCCAAACTTATTGCCATTTTTGAATAAAGGTTATGCTATTTTGGCTTTCCCAGCTGTTGCCTTATTTTATCTTTGCTATCTATCAATTCAGTACAAGATCACTTGGCCCTCCTGCCCTTCCGCCTGCAGATTTCTGTCATCCAGGTGTTCTTTTTGGTCCTGTTCACTTCACAGAGTACCCTCTAAAACCCAAGTATAAGAAATACACCCCAGAAAAGATCCTTGAACTAGATTCCTTGGCCCACATAAAATCAGCAGTTAGATACAACCATCAAGGGCCTTGGATCCTATCATCACCTAAATTGTTTAGAGGCAAGTTCAACTACCTGTCTGCCTATAAACTTGATACAAAACCACCCGTGATCCCCAAGCCAATGCCTGCCTCCTCACCCAACCTCCCAACTGAACACTCTAGCAAGCTGTTTGGGTTTGTGTATATCACCCTCACAGGGATGATCAACACTATAATCCCGGCTGCCGGCCCGTGGTCCTGGGTGAGGAAGTCCTTCTTCTATCTATTTAAGTTAGCTCATCTCTTGTGATAAGCTCTGCCCGCAAAAGACTCGGCCCGTGTAATTCCAGAAAATGACAGGCCGCTGCCCAAGCTTGGATCCCTGATAGTATTGACCCTTATTATCACTATTTGTGAAAGAGAACTTATCTAGTTATAGTGGTTTTAGAGCTAATCAAGAGGATCAGAAAAGGCAGAACTTTAGACTGTCCACTCATAGAAAACTCCTGGTTGAGAAATGAGAAAAGCAGTGGAAATAACCTTGAGACCCAGGATAATGTTGTACTGAAGATCATCATGCAAACGGCCACCTAGATGATGAAACTGCTTTAGTAGTCCATGCATTGATATGAAATACATTTCCCCTTAGTTATCAATTATCAATGATGATTGAGAGGCATGATGAGCCCTTTTGAATTTTTCAGATAATTCTTTTTTTCCTTTCTATAGAGATAGTATATCTGAGAATGTTACCCTAACCCAGCTGGCTCTGGATTTGACCCAGGATACACCTTAGTGGCCTCCCAGAAGCATAAGCACCACAGTCACATGTTACCCAAGATTATTATTGAGAAACCTCTTTTCACAAGCCACTCATGTAAATGTATGTTTCCTCTTAGGCCTCCACTTTAATTCTCACCAAATGCTTGGAGATCTCTACCAAGTTGTGTTTGGATATTTATCCAAAAAGTTACTGAAATAGCCCAAGAAAAGCCCTCAAAATTATTACTTGTGAAGTTATTCTGAAGATGCCCCCACCTAACCCATCCAAGAGACATCCCTGGTTAAATATCATGTGCACAAGCAGCTGAGAGCAGTGGTAAATGCATCCAAGACAGGTTCCTCAATTTTAGTTGAGTCAGTTTTTCCTTTGGTTTTGTCTATTTGAATTTGTCTAGATTCTCCTGCCTCAAGAAATGCATTCATATTCCCTCATACTATTGGTCAATTAGGTTTGACATTCAACCTCCCACCCAAATTTCATCCCATCCCTTTAAATGAATGCAGGAGTTGTAAAAGACCTTGCTTCATCATTCTCTAACCTAATCAAGTTCAAAATTTGTTAGTAATTTTGGCCATTTGGGTTTATCTGTTGCTTTACAGTGTTCAGTTGATTCCTCCCCCTGTTGACCTCCCAGGAATTGTTAGCAGCAACTGTTTGGCTGTTGCTGAACCCGTGATTTTATTATGGTTGAGAGCAAGGGTTTGTTTCTTGTTGATCTGCTCCCCAATCCTCACATCCCCCTGGTAACCTATCACAGTGTATAAAACCCTCCCTCCTCTCTCAATAAATCTCACCTTGAACTAATTTCTCTCCCTTTCCTTTTAGGTAGCTGCAGCTTACAGCAAAGTTACAAGGATATGCTGGACAAGACTGAGACTTTCAAGTAGTTGCTGACAGTTATAATGTATCCTTAGGATGTGCACTCCACATCGAAACAGCAGCATGATACAATCTCACAGTTGCCTATAAGTTTTACAAACTCATCAAAGAAGAGTGTCAATATCTTATACTGGAGCTTTATAACCTGTTAAGATAAACAAAACCAACTCAGACTAAAAATGGAATCAAAGTGGATCCAGATCTATTGTAGTTTAATATGAATTCATTGGTTTTTGAGTTTGTTCTGAGCTGAGTTGGTTTTGTTTTTGGTTGAGTTTGTTTCGCTTACATATGGCTCAATTTTGCTTGTTGCCACAGCTCTGAAAACTATGTATAAGCCTTGGGTTTGAGGATTCAAGATAAAGTGATGCATTGTAACCATCTTCACTTGTGTCAAGCTAAAAAGACCACTATACAGCAGACCTTGCAGCCACAGATCGCCAGCTAACCAAGTATGATGTCTATGCACCTGATGGCCTCCCCACTGCTGTACCGCCTGAAGACAAGGCCATCTCTCAGCAGGGTTGGTTCACCAGCAATCCTCAACTTGACCAAAACATACATTTCTCATTCAGATGCCAAAGACCATAAGTCAAGACATTCTGAGCTTATCTGCCAGCTGAGATACCATGCCTAATAGTTTTTCAGATGGGGAGCTAAACTGATTTATCTTCAGGGATAGTGCAGGTGATATGGGACACTGCTCCCCCTGAGGATGAGTTGTAAACTGTATGATCCCTTCATTTTAAATAAAGCCATTATCTAGCCTGACTTTTCTCCCTTCTATATCACTTCTCCAAACAGCACAGTTACATAACAAGCTCCTTATCAGGATTCAGGAACAACCTTATGGTTGGCTCTGCTCTGAGGGTGGATTTATAGAAGACCTGTAATGGGGAAGCTTGTGAGCATTTATTTAAATGCTGTGAGACAAGGGACAACTGCGGCAGGAAGCTCAGTTGCAACATTATCCATATATCTAACTTCCATCTTATCCCTAGTATAAACGTTTTTTTGGATATCTAAAAATATATCAAATCAGTTTCAAGCGTTAATGTTTTTGAAAGGTATTTTCTGTTTATAAATTAATTGATAGGCAAAATGAACATGGTATTAAAGATTGAGAATTAAATTCAAGTTTCCGAATATCCTTGGGAGGGCATTATACTTAGTCATAAATTAGTTGCATGTATTTAAATGCAGTTGGCTATTAAAGTGGACGCTATATTCTAAAATAAATGATCAGAGAAAAGATGCTCGCAAACATCGCATCCAATTTGCTGAGTTTAGAGTAAGGAGAAGGGCCAATCTTCACTTGGATGGTTAAGTGTATAAATACTCATAAAAACACATACTCTAATCTATTATGATAGCCTAGCTCATATATCAAGAAAAGTCTATAAACGACTAAGCATCGCTCGTGATGGCTTCAGGCTTAGATTCTGAAACATCCTCTTCTGGAGCAGGACGTTTAATCCCCTTGGGAGCATCACCTTCAGCTTCTTTGGCCTCAGCTAGTGACTCGCGAGAATTAGGAGGGTGAGCAAAGTATGGAATTCTTCCTCTCAGCCAATCATTAAGGACCATCTTAGCAACTGTTGGAAGATCAGGCTCACCACCCTAGAGGCAACGTAAGCAAAATAGCGTGGTGCGACTTACTTTTAAAAGCTTTCCAGACTTGGATGCCAGCTGGGATAAAAAGTGGGTTGAATCGGTCCAGCTGGCGATCTGGTATGTCTTCTGGAGGTATGACATCTTGACACGCTCCATCAGCTGGTCAATGTGATCTTCGGGGTTCTTGAGATTCTCAATACGAACCTAAGGATTAGACGAGATAAAAAGAATAAACGTACCACGCCCTTCAGAACAATGTCGGTTTCACTGTCTTCAGTCGAAGGGTGAACAATGCCTGGGCAATCAATCATGTAAATGCGCTTCATCAGAGTGATATATTGCCAGACTTTGGTTTCACCAGGGATGGGTGCTGTGGTACAGACCTTCTTAGCCTTGAGGGCGTTGATGATAGAAGATTTGCCAACATTGGGATATCCCACCATTCCCACGGAGATTTGCTTTTTATCCTTGTGGAGGGTAGAGAATTGACGGAGAAGACTGATCAAGGCTCCTTTGCCGAAACAATGGTTGATACTAGCGTGGAATGCCAAAGTAGGATGCTCTTGGCTGAGATGCTGAACCCATTTTGCCATGGCCCAGGTGGGCACAAGATCACACTTGTTAAGGATAAAGACCAAGTGTTTATGGGGGGCTTCCTTTTTAAGGTATTGCTCGATATTGCGGCAGCGTGTTCCAAGAGGGTCGCGCGAATCAAGAACATGTAGAATGACATCGGAAGAATCAATGACCTGCATCTTTTAGACTCGACACTCGCTTTTCCTTTTACCTTATAGAGTTCATTCCAAATACGCTTAGATTGCCCTTTGGAAAATTTGGAATCACGAACTTCATCAGCCATGTCGCAAACTTGGTTTGCTAGCAACGCAGAATCTTTTTCATCGTGATAATTATCTTTGAAAATAAGTTTAAGCACAACAAGTTAAATACCCAAAGAGTTATCAACAGTGCTGACAAGCTCGTCAACATCAGCAATAGCGAGTTTAGGACGTTTGCGCTGGGCTTTGGGGCCAAAGGTAGTTGAAAACTTTTCTGTCTCAAGCATATGGAAACGAGATAGCTATAGGAAGCTTTAGAGCGGTTCCATAAAACTATCTAATAGAGCTTAAAGAATACCTTGGTAGGTTCAGTCAAGAGACTAAGAGGAAGCTTGCTTTGTCTCATCAAAACTTGGTAAGGGTCGTTCATCTTCTCACCCATCTTTTCTCTAAACTCATCGAGTTTATTTTGAGCGATAACTCGAGTGTTTCCTGAAGTTCAATCTGATTAATAAAGCTAAAGGATATCAAAAAGCAAAGTATACTCGGGGTAAAATATAATTAAAACCATACCAAACCATTTGCGGTTGGGCGCAATGCGTCCAACAGGTGCCTCAGTATTTTGAAACTGTGCTGCTTTGATGATGTCACCCTTTGCATTGCGGGTAGGGCGGCCACCCCTGAGCATATTCAGAAACTTTACTTTTTGTTTGTCATGATAAAAGTTTTCTCCCTTGAGCTTAGTGTTGTTAAGTGATTGTCCGCCAGCCTTTCCACCGGCACCAGACTTGGAGACGACCTTCGCCAGACGATTCTTCTCACGCTTTCCGTTTCCCATTGCTAATTAGACTGGTTTAAGTTTGGTATACTCTGAACTTTCAAGGACTCCTTGGTACTGGAGTTAACTTGAGTTGAAAAGCTGATGCTGAAAATACACTCAATTCTATCCTGCCAAGGCAACTTTCCCACCAAATCGATACAAAAAATTATCCTGATAACTCGAGCCTATGGAGCAAAAGTTTCACCTTTTAATATAAATAACTAATTGGAAATCATCTTTTAAATCAATTGGTGATTAGGCAATTTCAAAGATCCGAGCCAATAATCAGTTTCTCTATGCTGACCGTTTAAAAAACCTCACAAACCTAATGTCCATGTCGAGTTGTAATGTGTCGCCTATTTTACGATGTAAGCTATCAGAGATCCAATTAAAACATTAAATGTAATTTAAATATCGACCGCTTGGTTCTCAACTATCCTATCGCTCTTGGTTTTATCTTGAACCTGGTATGTATTCCTTGCATCTCAAATTTCCTTTTTGAGTCAAGAAATAGAGTTCAAGTCAGCATTAGCAGGTTTAACTTTTATATATAATAAAATAATTCTTTTATAACTCCCAGGAGCAACCTTTTCATAACTTTCCTAAACAGAACATCATAAAACTACAAGATAATAGCCTATGTATTTTTAATATGTTTGATAATCAAATGTAGCACTTTCAAGTATATACCATGTTGTGTGCTGCTTTAGGCTTGGGTAAAGGACATGATAGGGAGATCCTAAGTATAGGATTGGGTTTATACTAAGTCTGTAGCTAGTCTTTAGGGATGAATCAAGGATTACTTTAAAGCCCTGAGAGTGCAGAATATACATCAATCTCTAGATATGGTTAGGAAGGGCATGCCAAAGCACAAAAAAAACAAGAAAAGATAGTGAGTTGAACATACTTTTATTAAGAGATTAAAAGCGCAATATTTATGATACTTTGGAGAACCACAAACATTAGATACAGCGATTTCACCACCCGTGGAGAGACAAGGTAATACCAATTCAAAACAAATGCCAAATGGTTCCACTCAAAGGCTGATTATACCCAACAGAAGTTCCATATATCTAGGCCCAGATCACAAAATAGTCGACCACACAACAAATTAAAATCAAATACACAATCCTAAGAATGAGATAGCCAACAAAATAACCTAATATTCAAAACAAAATTGAACACAGCACACTCTGAAGCAATCTACATCAACTGATATATTGATCAGATAACAAACATGATACAATCAAAGAACAAAATAGAGTCTGTCAGGATACTAACCTAACTGAGTCAGCTCTTCAAATGTAGGAATAGGGCCCACCTGTAAAGTTACGCCTCCCCCTTGGGCCTCTACTTCAATCCTCACCAAATGTTTGGTGATCTCTGCCAAATTATGTCTGGATATTTATCCAAAGATTTACTGAAACTCCCAATAAAGATCCTCATACTATTACTTGCAGAGTTAGTTTGAAGGTCCCCTCACTTAACCCACTCAAGAGATACCTCTGGCTAAATATCATGTGCAAGAGTAGCTGAGAGCAGTGGTAAATGTATCCAAGACAGGTTCCTCAATTTTAGTTGAGTCAGTTTTTTCTTTGATTTTATCTATTTGAATTTGTCCAGATTCTCCTGCCTCAAGAAATGCATTCATATTCCCTCATATCATTAGTCAATTAGGTTTGACATTCAACCTCCCACCCAAATTTCATCCCATCCCTTTAAATGAATGCAAGAGTTGTAAAAGACCTTGCTTCATCATTCTCTAACCTAATAAAGTTTGAAATCTGTTAGTAATTTTGGTCATTTGGTTTTATCTGTTGCTTTAAAGTGTTCAGTTGATTTTTTTGCAACTGAACCAATGAGGATTCAGTGTTTAGAATTTGGGAAGACAACAGTCCAATAGGAAGGACGGAATAATAAGAATAAGGTATTGTTTATTAAAGAATATTGTGATTTATATACCATATGGGGAAAGCCACAAGGGGTGGCATAGTGGGAAGTTCCATGTAAGGTTCAAAGCCAAGGAATAACTCATGCGGGGATCAGCAAGTTGAATTGGTAGCGCTCCTAATTAGGATGAAGTACCCGCCATTCAATATTGCCATCAGATTAATCCATGCTGTTAGATACATCAGGGGGCGACTCATTGAGCACCCCCTGTGTATTGTAAGATATGTTAGCAGGCAAGTCTGGAAACTCAGTTGCAATAATTTCTTCCCCCTGTGACCTCCCAGGAATTGATATTGGCAACTGTTTGGTTGGTTCTGAACCCATGATTTTATTATAATCAAGAGCAAGGTTTTATTTCCTATTAACCTGCCCCCAATTCTCACACCACCAGAGAATTAATGCTAACTTGAATACAACCCAGAGGGAACACCCTACCCAGGACCAGAGACCAGCAGCAGGGATCATATTACTGTAGGTTCTGAACCTGTTGGCAAAAATGTGGGATTTTCAAATCCTTTTACCTAAATTTGCTACCTTAATGGAGTAATTTTCATCCCAGAACAGACCAATTTTTATAGAACAAGATGAAAACTATTCCAGTAAGTTGGAGAATTCTGGCTGATGAATTTGACAATCCCGCATTTTTGCTAACCGGTTCAGAACCTACAGTACCAATAATCCCTGAAAGAGTGATATGCATGATGCCAAACAGCTTGCTTAAGTTATCATCTGAAAGGTCATGAGTGGCTGGATAGCTGGATAGCTGAGCTTTTATGCCGCAGGGGGATTTATGGAGGCTCAATATACCAGGAAATAATTATAATTAGCTCTAAACAACCTGGGTTCAATATTAAACCTGAGGCCTTCACAGTTGATTCTTGTGTGCTCTCTGGTATGAACCAGGGGTTCAGATAGTAGGATATTTTCTAGCATAAAGCCCTTGTAAGCTAGCCCAATGGGGTACTCTTTAAAATGAACTGGTCCAAATAAAGAACCAGGGGAGGCTGAAAACTATAGGTGGAATGACTGACAGGCAGGAGATAGGATAGTTGGTTGGTTCATAAGGGACAGTATTTAAATGGTAGAGTACAAGAATAAAATATAATAAAAGCTGGGAGAACCAATGGCCCATAAAACTTTTAACTTGTAATGGCAATAAAGCTTGATATGGGGGCTGGGGATCATATACTTTACTATCATCAGGCTTCATCTTTAGAGATCAGAAATTAAGGGCTCAGATATCTGAGGGTTGGGCAGGAAGGCTGCCCTGAGACTGGGGCAGCAAATGGCACTAGGGAAGGGCAGCCACTCATTAGTTGGATCAATAAAATGGGTAATGTGATCTTTTTGTTTTCAAGTGTTATTCTTGGGGCCATTTGGTAACTGGTATTTCTCTCAGTTGAGTGCAGGAAACAGTTTTCTGTGTTGATCTAATTAGATGCCTGATCTGAGGACACTACTGAATGATTGATTGTTAAAGATGCCACATCAGCATAAGAGTGATGGATTTTTTAATACCAGTGGTGCCTTCTGCCAGGTTAATGTAAAAATTTGCACCAGAAGAATAAATATTGGATCAACTGTAAGAGAAATTGAGCCCCAGAAATATGGGTGTCTGGGCACCTGGCCCTTGGGACTGGCATCCTGCATGCCAACCAGGGTTTGATCCCGTCCAGTGCCTTGGTTCATAGGGGAATTGTCATCCATGACAGAGCCAGTCACAGAGGCACTATTTTCAAAAAATCAAACAACTCAATCTCTGAAAATCTTGATTGTTTTTGTGACTCAAAGTAGAAATAGGTCCTTTCAAGGCTGGAGCCATCAAAATCTATTCAGAAAGCTATAGCCTTATTTTCTATTTCTGTGCTTATAAGCATGGCTGCTTAGATACAAGATTGTGTCTCAAATAAGAGCACAAACTTTAAGTAAAATTAATGCTCCAGCAATATTTTATTCCCTAGCTTTTAATAGAATTTTACTAATTTTTATTTTAAAATGATCTATACTGTAAATTCATAACCTGAACGTATAAATATGGGATTGTCAAATCCTTGGTCCAAATTTTGAATCACTTTTGCAGGCAACTCAGCTGAGTGAAAAGTAAAATATTAAATAAAATTAATGATTTAATTTGACTTTTTTTAGATTTATTTAAATTGGCAAATTTTGAATCTCTTGAGCAGATATTCAACTAACAAAAGATAAAACCCAACAAACAAATGCAGGATTCTAATGTACAATTTGAGATTTCCTGTATTTCAAACAAATCATAGATATCATGTAAAACTTAATGAATCTGAAATTGTAGGGTTATCAAATCCAAGAACCAAGTTTCAAATCATAATTGCGAGGAATTTAAAATAAATATAATTTATGGGTGTCTCAAAAAGGATGCTAAAGGATCTAGAGTGGATTTGTGCTGATTCTTTTAGGAAGCACAGGCATTCTCAAAAATCACCCTATTCCAATTTAGGACAGCTAAAATTTAGATCCTACTATTCACAAAATTAACATACTTAACAATAAAATTGACTAAAATGTACAATCCTCTTTTTGAGTTTAATTTTTTAATAAAAATTTATTATGTCTTCTTTCAACAACAACCAAGTCAACGAGCTGTTCCCTGGCCTTGAAAAAATTATGCAGGGCTACACTGGGTCTCTTAACGGTGAAGCCTCTGTCTATGGCCACTCCCAACCTGCAGGCCCCTCCGCAAGCCCCAACCAGGAGTATGTTCTTTCTCCTGCATCCTCAAGCATAGCCCTGTTTGCCCATCATGCACAGGCAGCTGCTAACCCAAATCCCTTATCAGCAATGGCATCCGGAACCAGCCATTTTAGCCATGGGGGCACCCAGAGAGCCCAGGACCCCAAAACAGCCAATCAGATGGCATTGACCAGTTCACAAGATGGACATATCCCTCCCCCAGCCAATCAGCCTGCAAGACAAAGAAGAAAACTAATCACTCTGGAGATTGTTCTCAAAATGGTTGAAAAGCGAGGGAAGCTTATATCCCTTGGGGAAATTGCGGCTGCAATGGGTTTTGCAAAGTCCACAGTGACTGCAACCCTGCAAGACCACGCCAACTGTGGCCCCCCACCAAAAAGACCCTGACTGGTGCCTGTACTTCAACCAAAGGTGACACAGCCCATCCCCTTATGATGGTCATTATGGAATGTGACCCGTGGATGCCCTTGGTCCAGGTACGTCTCCAGTTGGGACTCCATGGCATCTTCACCAACAAAAGAACAGTGAATTCATGGATGCACAGAGTTGTGGTTGCTGCTAGAATCATGTCCAATCAAGTTCTCAGTGGCCCCAGTTTGATGGACACTGACCCCTACAATTCAACTATTATTAATTTTATCAAAGGAAGGGCAATGAGGGCCCGTAATGACGTAATCTTCCTGTTGTATGCTAAGATATCTGCAAGTATCCAAGACTTTGGAGAGAAGCGTATCCAGTCTGACGTGTACAAGCTGGCCCAATCTTGTATTGTTTTGTTGGGGTTTTATTGGCAGTTACCCATTGGGCGTCAATTATTACTCTGCAATATTGAACACCACAGATGGGTATGCCTACCAGACGGAGCTCAAGGCCATGCTGGAGGAGTGGACCACACAAAACACTGTGCACACAGTTGTACTGAGTGTGGAGATGGAGCAGAAGGAATGGGCTACCCAAGAAATCAGAGCTGTGGGGCATACCTGCTGGTCCTACCCCATCAACTACGCCAACATGCATCTTGCAGATGTATGTCTCTACAATTTTGGTTCTGCCATCAGGCGCTTGAAGCCTGTCACCTACAATGAACTATGCACCCAGATTGATAAGGGGTATGAGCTTTTCCCTTCTGCATCCATCCAGGACTTATTTGATCTAATCATCTTCTATGCAAGTGATACTGATAAGTCCAGAAAGGACCCCCGTCTCCCCCCACACCAGTCCATCCGTTTTGTCAAGCCAGTATATGTGACAGAAGAAGAATTTGAGCAATTGAAGCAATCAGCTCTTGCTGCCCCTTCCCAGACAACAAACCCTGCCTCCCCAACCCCCCATCAAGCCACCTGC
>QTSX02001723.1:0-75848 GCA_014839935.2 Entomophthora muscae | reverse complement strand
CTTAAGTTGAGACTGGACAGAACACAAGCTTTTATCCAGCTTGAAATTTGAGGTAAACTTAAAGAAGAGGTAAACTAACCAAAATTGGTTAGATGGCTTAAATTGAATAAAAGCCAGAGAACATGTTTGTTTAGGAAGTTTAGACTTAAGAAGTTAGACATATTGGTAAGGGAGGAGAAGGAAGTTGTTGTTTGCAATCATTGATGGACTAGAAGTACAGAGGAGGACCAGAGAGCGGGAAAAACTGGTTCAAAAGTTGCTTGTGTAAGCAAAAGCAAAAATCAAAGGTAAGGTTTTTGGAGTTGAATAAAACTAACTTAAACATTAGACACTGGGTTTGAGAATTGTCTGAGAGCAAAGGTAAGCTTTGAAAGTGAATCTAACCGTTGATATAGATTAAATTGGCCAGAAAAACAAAGGAATGAAAGGGGAAGATATTGAAAGAGTGAATTTTTGTGATTTGACCAAGGATTAAGATAAAATAATGTTGATGTTCTTGAAAGATACTAGCAGAAATAAATAGTAAAGAAGGATAATCCTGACAGTAGACATCTTTGAATAGGTGTTTGTTCAGAAAACTGTATCCCTGGTAATGTCTCTGGTGCCCAGAAGAATACCTTCATCTTTTGTTTGGAGTACCAGGAGGGACAGGTCTAGATCAAGGTCATTTTTGCCTCTGGACGCCCTCACATATAGGCGCAAGAGGGCGTCCATCATGACCAACTCTGGTATAGGCTTATATTGTATATTCATGTTAAAAAGCTCTAGGAAGACCATCCATCAAGCTTGGCATCTGGAAAAGTTGGCTTAGGTCTTGAAATATATGAGAGACTTTGCAGTCAGTTAGGGCAGTGAAGGCTTCCTGTTGCTCCAAGTAACAACGTCACTTGACTAGACAACAGAAAGTTGCCAGTAGTTCCTTGTTGTGGATTGGGTACTGGCACTTGCCATCTGTAAGCTTATGTGACTCATAAGCCACTGACAGTTAGTTACCTGTGTCTGTTTTTATGCATAGTACACCCCCAATAGAGGCGTCCAAGGCGTCAGTCCCCATTTGATAGTCACTGTCTCTTCTTGGGTATTGCAAGATAGGGGCAGATGTCAGTTTGTCTTTCAAGTGGTGGAAATAAAGATCTTGTTGTCAAAACAGCAGGCTCAACCCACCAGCAAGGTTCCAAGTAAGCAGGTTAGTGACCTGCAACCCAATTACCCTGCCACTCAAAGCCAGACTAGGAAGTCAACCTGAATTTCTAAATCCAACAACATGAACAAATGATGATCCCTTATGATGGATACCTTGTTTTGGCAATTGACTCATTAACAGGATCAAT
This sequence comes from Entomophthora muscae, assembly GCA_014839935.2. Taxonomy (NCBI): domain Eukaryota; kingdom Fungi; phylum Entomophthoromycota; class Entomophthoromycetes; order Entomophthorales; family Entomophthoraceae; genus Entomophthora; species Entomophthora muscae. Next base: position 74,517 of record QTSX02001723.1, on the reverse strand, counting down.
CCACCCCCTTGACCATCCAATTGTGTGATCAACACAATCATGTTCCTATTATCCATGATTCACGTCAACTATATAATACTTATCTCTCAATAAAGAATGTTACCTAGTTTCTAAATATTTTTCCCCTTGTAACTTTGCTAAAACAGCACATTTACAACATTGTGGCACAGGTAGGTTCTCCATCCTACCTTATCTTGTAAAAATTCTGCCTGCTGTATGTATTTGCTGCAGTCAACAAATCCTTGATAGAATCATGTCTGGCCTCCCAGCAGACTGGACACCGTACACACCTGGTGCCGAGATAACTGATGGGTTTGTCCTCTATCAGAACATGGTGATACCACTCCCCGCTTTCAATGCCCTGTCTGCCCAAGGTTTCTTCCAGGATCCCTCCGCCATGCCTTATGCAACTGATGAAAACACTATGACAGTCTACGTAGCCCAAAGACTTCAAAGCACTGCCCTGGAATCCTTTTCTGGGGCCAGCAACAACAACGCTGCTGCATGGATCCAATCTGCCCAAAGCAAACTGGTCAAAATGGAATGTCTGCAGTTATTCTGAATTGCAGAGATCTCCATCCAACTGACTCATGACACTGGTACCTGGTGCAACAAGTGGCATGAAGAACACACTGAAAAAGACTGGGATACCTTCAAATAAGACTTCTTGGCAAGATTTGTGCTTAAGGACACCACACTCATGATCATACACCAATTAAAGAATCTAACCCAGACAGGCACTGTGAAAGAGCTCACCCGTGCCTACAAGGAACTCTAACTATGCGCACCCTCTGGTATGGTTTTTGACACCCTAGCCACACACCTCATGTACTACAACACACTCAAGTTGCATGTAATGAGGCACGTGAACCTGGATCAAGTGACCAATCTACAGAGCCTGTATTGCAAAGAGGAGAAAGCTGAACAAACATCTAACAATCTAAACAAGGCACAAACTGGAAAACAAGAGAGACCTAAAGATTCTCACCCAGCTGGGCGTTTCAATTGACCACCCCCTGGGAACAACAAAGCAGCACAAACCATAAACCCGCAGGTTCAAATGGTCATGGAAACAGGAACAGTGGCCAGTCAAACCATACCCATTTCCATATCACTGCCACACAAGGCAACCAAGACAAGGGAAAAGCCCAAGGAGAGCATTAAGCAAGCCAAGCTCTCCCTACACATCTCCTTACTTGCCCAACAATGAGATCAACCCAAGGACGTGGATCAATGCCCAATGATCCAAGTACTCTTGGAGGACCTGGTACTGTACACCATTGCCAGACATCCCAATAAACTGATGTCCTATCCTTTCCATTTTCACAGTTACACAGGCTCAGAACTCCTGGATACAGGTGCGGATTAAACCCTATTCAACAGAAGCTTTGTGGACAAGTTCAAGCAAGCCACTAATCCTTTGCAGATTAAAAATGTGGTTTTAGCTGATGAACACCACATTGCCATGACAAAGGAAACTGCCCCTTTCTCTGTCATGCTTGAGAACCTTCACTTCATCATCTAAGGTCCCATCATTGACTTTCCTAAGTTTGACATTGTACTGGGACTAGACTGGTTACAAAAAGACAACCCTCACGTAGACTGGGCGACCTCAGTATTGACCATCAAGCGCAAAGGCATCAACCACCAGATCTACCCTGACTCAGTGGACCACCTCCTACGCAACCACGTCTTTGTGTGCATTAAAGAGACCCTGGAAAAAAGAGAGAACCTCAAGGCAATCAACTGGGACTCCTGCCAGTATGAGGTCATACATTTCAAAGACCACCAGGATACCACTACGCCTCAGGATTGCAAAATTGTAGCCCACCACCCAGAAATCTTCAAGGAGGCTCTATCTGGGTTGCCGCCAGCAAAGCACGTCCAGAACTCCACCCAAATCAAGGGAGCTTTACCTAAGGCACAACCCATCTACTGCCTGACCCCAAACAAAGACAACGCCCTATACACCTACCTCAAAGAGGCCTTGGAGAAAGGACTTATCTGCCCCTCACAATCACTTTTTTGGGCTGCTGTATTCTTTGTGGCCAATAAGGATGGCACCCTGCACCTAGTCAAAGATTACTGAGCCATAAATGAAGTTATCATCAAGAATTGTTACCCACTACTGCTCATTGACAACCTCTTTGATACCCTGGGCGGCACCACAGTATTCTCTAAGATTGACCTAACCGCAGGCTACAATTAGATCTGCATTAGGGAGGAAGATATCCCCAAAACGGCCTTTTGCACCAAGTATGGCCATATGAATGTGTGATACTCACTTTTGGTATGAAAAAAGCCCCATCAACTTTTGTGACTTTCATGAACAAGGTGTTTGCTCCTCATATAGGCAAGCACACTTAGTATACCTGGACAATATTATTGTCTATAGTCCCTTGGAAGAGCAGCACTGTAAAGACCTGGAGGCAGTCTTTGCTACCCTGGCATAACACAAGCTGCTAGCTAAACCCTCCAAATGCCAGTTCTTCTGCAAGAAACTGCCTTTCCTAGGACACATAGTCTCAAAAGACAGCATCAAGACCAACAGTCAGAAGATACAGGCCATCTGCAAAATGCCACCACCCAAGGACAAGTTAGAGCTCTGCACGTTCCTAGGAATGGTGGCCTATGTATGCTGCTTCATACCTGACTGTGGCGTCTTGAATTCATCCCTGTCAGCCATAAAAGGCTCCAAATCCAAGTTTGTATGGACCCCCTAACGTGACCTCTGTTTTAGGTGCCTCAAGGAAAAGCTAACAAAAGCACCTATCCTGCAACACCCCAAACACAATGGGGAGTACCAAATGGAAACAGATGCCTCAGAAGCATTCATTGGGGGAGTACTACAAATCAAAAACAATAATGGCAACTTTCTTCCTGTAGCCTACAAATCACGGAAATTGACAGACAGCAAGTGCCAATACCCTATACACGGCAAGAAGTTGTTGGCAATTGTACACTGCCTAGTCAAATGATTTTGCTATTTGGAACGGCAAGAAGAATTCACAGTGTTGACCAACCACAAGTCACTCATATATTTCAAAACCCAAGCAAACCTATCCCACTGTCAGGCCTGCTGGATGGAACTCTTGGAGAGATTCAATATGCTCATACAGTACAAGCCTGGTCCAGAACTTGCCATGGCAGATGCACTCTCACGCCTGTACGTCCAAGCCATGAGAGGAGATAATGGGCTCAACCCAGACTGGCCCCTCTTGGTACTTTGGACAAAGGACAAAGTTTCCCCCCTGAGACTATGGAGATAACAAAGGAAACAGTCATTAAGAACAAGCACTTATTTGCAGGTGTGTATGGAACCTTACATCAAAAAATGTCAGATGGAACCACTATCCCTTATGTTCTCACACATCAGCAAGTTGACATCATCCTATATTACCATAGAGACCTAAGGCACACAAAAAGTTGCAACCTCTACAAATTCTTTAAACACAAAGCATGGTGGCCAATCCTGTACCAAGACTTTCAGGAAGTTTTGGACCAATGCAAAGTATGTGAGAAACTCACAAAGAACAAAACCCCACCTAAGTCAGTACTACCTATCTGCACGCAACTGCCCTTCAAGGTGTGGGCCCTAGACATTGTGGGTCCCATGCCAGGAAAGCATAATGAAAAGAAGTACATCATTACCACCATAGACTTTGCCACGCAATAGCCAGTGGCACAAGCAGTCAAGACACATACAGGCAATGATGTGCAGCAGTTCATAGGGAAAGAAATCATCATTAAGTTTAGAAAGCCAGAACTCCTAATAACTGAAGGAGGCAAAGAGTTGACCTCTGAAGACACTAACATATACCTTGCCAAAAATGGGGTCAAACAGGCAACAGCGCCCATGTTGACCCTATAGTAAAGTGACAACCTAGGTTTACATAATGTTGTTTCCTGGATGTCAACACTTTTTTAATTAACAAAAAACTTTACCCTGAACATTTTTAATATGAAAAATTATTTAAAAATACTTTATTATACTAGAATGACCCCAGAGAAGTTCAAAAATGCAATAAAAAATCACCATAAGTAATAAGAATAAGGAGATATAAGCAACTATTTTTCAGTTTACTATATAATTTACACTCTTTATTATAAATTTTTTTTATTTCCATAAAAATTAAAATTCCAATGAACCAAAATAAAGATACTTTATATATCATAATAACTACAAAATATTAGAAAATTCTATTATAAATATATTATACTTCATATAAGAATAACTGAAAAAATTGCATACCTTAAAGATAAATTAACAAAATATAAGATATTTCTTACTAAACCTCATTAAAACTGTATCTGAAACTTACCATGTATTTCAAAAAAGATTATTAAAATATAAATAAATTAAAAAAATTAAAAGTTTAAAAGTAAAAAAATATACAGGCAAAGCAAAGCAAGGTTTATTAAGCTAATTAAAGCCACCATCAAGATCAGTGGCAACGTCCTCAAGGTAATTCTTAAACTTTGCCACCTTGTACTTTTCTTTACCACCTTCTGTTTGTCCTCCTGGTAGTTCTGCTCCTTGGACTTTTGCTTCTTGGGAGCCACTCAGTTGGCCAGTCGCAAAACTTGGAGACAGTCCAGGCCTGCTCCTCCTGCAGCTTCTGGAAGAACTTGTTATAGTTGGGATTGGACCCAAACTTCACCTTCAGGTGCTTGTGCTAAACCTCAAGGCTAGAGGTGGTCTTCATCTCCCCCTTAAGGCAGGCGCCCTGGCAATTCCAAGGGGCAGTGGCCCCGCTCTTACCTCTCTGGGAAGTCACCTTCTTGCCCACCCATTGGCACTCAAAGTAATCCAGGTAGCCTTTGAAGATGGTGGAGTGCTTCTTGATGTAAGCGTCCTCCAGGAGGGCCTCAAAGCCAAGCCCAGTATGCTCCGGGCGCACAAAAGCCAAGACAGCAAACTGAGTCAAGACAAAGCAGCACTTCCCCTTGCCATTGTTAAGATACTTCTCAAAAAGGTCCTTCTCACTCTTGAGATTCTTGATGAGGGCCTGCCTAAAATGGAAGAAGCAGCCCTGGACTTCTCTATTGAAGGTGGCCTCAAAGGCTCTTAAATGATCTTTCTCAAAGTTCATTATGATAACCTTTGGCCCAAGTGAGCGCGCATGAGCTAGCTGCTCAGCGGCTAGGGTTGACTCATCCTTCTCAGCAGAGGAGGGATTTGCCCTTGTGGCGTGAGTGGGAGGGGGAGATGGTTGGTGGGAAGGAAGCTCAAAGCATCCCAGACAATCTTGAAGGCTCTGATGTAGACTTCAGTCTTGGCACCAGGAAGGAGAAAGAAGACAAGGGGGATAACCTGGGCATTGAATTGCCTGTGAAGGACCCAAAGCTGCTTGAAAAGGGTTGGGCAGGTTGAAAATGTGCCAGTGCACAGCCAGGTGGTAGCAGTGTTCAGCTGCTCCAGGTTTTGGGTTGTGACATAGGCTATAATCCTATCCTCTACTTCCTGCCCATTGTCATGGAGCAGGAACATCTCACCATCCTCTGTTGTTGTGTTCTGAGGCTTGGCACAGACACACAACAGGAAATCCTAACCTTAGGATTGGATTTGTACTAATTCTTGGTTAGATGGCAGGAAAGGCTATGTAATTACCTTGCGGCCCTGGAAGAATAATCTCTACTAGTTGTGGCTAGAGAGAGGCGCAGAAGTACAGAAGACACAAAGAAAAAAATGTGAATAGAACTTAAATTTTATTGGTGAATGTGAAATGGAATATATAGTGGTTAGGAATACCACAAAAAAAGTACCAGGACAGTAGGATCACTTGCCACCAGCATGAGTGGGCAAGTGAGTTGCGCAGGATCAAGAAACTGAACAATTGTATTTCCTGATTCAGCCATCAACTCATTTTGAGAGGAAAAAGCAAAAGCAAGAGATTTGTCTTCAAAATGGCCCACCAAAGGCAAAATTGATACATGGTGAATAGCAATATTCACAACATTGCCCTACCCTAGATTGGCCTTAGGAGGGTGGTATTTACAAAGGAACTTTTTGTGCACTCAAGCAAAAGGACAGCCACTGGAGAGGAGCTTTACATTGTATTTGGACCCTCATTTAAAGGTCATTTCTAAAGGGCTAATCCACAGAGAGTCCAACTTATGTGTGCAGCCACCTACTCTGTGTTGGTAGTAAAGAACATGGTCCCCAACATCAAATTCAGGCAGAGGGGAGCGTCCAGCATTATTAAGAGAAAGCTCAAGCATCTTAGTCTTGTATGCAGAAGTGTAGGCAGTAGCCTGTATATCAATTATGCAATTGACTAGATCCTTGATGTGGTTGTCAGGATTCATGGCCTTATCAGAGGTAAGTAGGGGACCCCCAAGAGCAAGGGGGTAGTAGCCTCTTGCCCATACAGCATAGCAAGAGGGGAGTATCCAGTGACACAATGTTTGCTAAGGCAGTACGCAAAGAGAGCGTCAGGTAAGTATAGGTCCCAGTTGGCAGCGTCAGAGTAGGTGAGCTTCCTCATTATAGAGACCAGTGTCAAATTTGCATGCTCAACTGCTCCATTGGTAGAAGGATTGTAGGGGGCGGAGAAGGACTGGTGTGATCCCAAAGCTTCAACAACAGAGGTTACCAGGTTGGTATTAAAGTTAGTTCCATTATCTGAGAGCAACACTTGAGGACAGCCATGGCAGTAAAAAACATCTTGTAACAGGAAGGCATCAGTTGTCTTAGCCGTGATGTCCTTTGTAGGGCAAGCCTCAACCCACTTGCTGAAGTGATCAACAGCAATCAGGATAAAACGTCACCCAGAACGTGAGCGGGAGAGAGGACCTACCGCGTCAATGCTGACAGTATGAAAAGCATGTTGTGGGGGAACTAATTTGAACTCATGGGCAGCAGCTCAAGGCCTCTGCAGCTGGAAGTTGTGGCAGCTAGCTATGACATCTGGGATCAGCAGGCAAAGGTTCTCCCAGAAGTAAATCTTTTGAAGCCAGTCAAAGGTCTTGGCAATGCCTCCATGCCCAGTCTCTTTATGAGCTTGCAACACCAATGAGAGGCAAAGACTGGGTTGTACATAAGGCAGATACTGATCTTGTACCTTCTTGAAGAGCTAATTGTTGTGTATTAGGATATCTTTGGATAGCTTGGACAAGGTCAGTTGTACTTCTTCTGTCTCACTACCCACAAAGACAGGTACCCAATTAGTTTGTATAACCAGTCAGCCTCTGCAGGGTGCAAAGCAAGAATGGGCATTCTGGAGAGCCCATCAGCATTCTGATGTTGAATCCCAGGGCGGTGGAGCACTGTGAAGTTGTGTCTCTGCAGGCGTAGAGCCCATCTAGCCAGGCGCCCTTCAGGCTCCTTAAGCTGTTGTAACCACTTAAGCAAAGCATGGTCAGTGATAACTGTGAAGTAGGTACCATATACGTAGTGAAAAAAATGCTTGACTGCATGCAACACGGCAAGACACTCCTTCTCTGTGACGCTATAATTCTTCTCATGCTTGTTTAGCACACAGGAAGTGTAAGCCACAGGATGGTCTACACCCTCGTTGTCTAGTTGGGCCAGAATAGCTCCAATAGCAAGATTGCTAGCGTTGGTGTATAGGATGAACTCCTTATTGTAGTCAGGATACAGTAGGATGAGAGCTTCTTTGAGTTTTTGCTTAAGGGTCTCAAAGGCTTGCTGCTGACTGGCGGTCCATTCAAAGGGACATTACGTAACAGCTGGACTAGAGGTTGACTAGTATTGACAAAGTCAGGGATAAACTGTCTATAGTAGACCATCATCCCTAAAAAGACTTGTAACTCTTGCAGGTTGGTGGGTGGAAGCATTTTGTCAATGGCTTCAACCTTCTTAGTCATTGGACAAATCCCTGTCTGGGTTACTTCATGGCCCAAGAATTCAAGACACTCTTTGAAAAAAGCACACTTGGAAGGTTTTAGCTTAAGCCCAGCTTCTCAAATCTTTATGAACACCTCTTTGAGATGAGCCAGGTGATTGGTGAAGGTAGCACTGAAAACTGTTATATTGTCTAAATATACCAGGACACATGATAGCTTCAAGTTGCAGAGGATGAAGTCCATGGCCCTTTGGAAGGTAGCCAGGGCGTTGGAGAGTCCCTGCGGCATGCAAGTAGACTCAAAAAGCCCTTCAGATGTAATGAGCACGGCTTTTTGGCAATCCTTGGGGGATAGATCAACTTGCCAGTATCCAGATACCAGATCCATTGCGTGAAAACTTAGAACCTCCAAGACATCAAAGAGCATCATCAATACGCGGCAGGGGGTACAAGTCCTTCTTGGTCAAGGAGTTCAATTGGCGTTATTCCATCACAATACAATGACCTCCATCTTTCTTCTTTAGGATGAGTAGCAGGGATGCCCAAGGACTTTGGGAAGGTGCCAGCAGCCCAGCGTTCAACAGTTGTTTGAGCTCTTTAGATACCTGGGCGTCCTCCACACAACTTTGGCAATATGGTTTAGCATGGAAGGGAGGAGTGTTGCCAGTGTCAATCTGATGGATAACGCCTTTGGCTGACCCATAGTTGTTACTGTCCTTTGCAAAGATATTGGAAAATTGGTCTAGCAAGTCTAGCGCCTCTTTCTGTTGAACCAGGGACAGCTGTGAAAAGTCTTGCGCAGTGAACAAGGATAGGACTGGGGGTTCATCCTCAGGTAGGTTAAAATCTTGGAATGTACCAAATGAATGTAATGATAGGATATCAGGAGCATTCATCAACTTGCCATAGCCAACAATCTTCCCTCTAGACACATGTATGGGGAGAGCTGTCATGTTGGCTACCAACAATTGAACAGGGTCTTTATGAGAGACATCTAAGATCCTTGGGCAGAGGTAGGGTTTGTTGCGGCCTAGCAAGGGAGGAGAGTACAACTCTAAGAATGTGCGTTCAGGCAACTCATACAATATTTGCAAGTCCAGGATGGCTTGAGATCCAGGGGGAATGGTCACAGCAGAAGTGGCCATGAGATTAATCTCTTCAGACGCAGGGTAAGCCATAGGAGGATACTTTATATTGGAGGAGTGGGTGCAGTATTTTAGAGAAAAAACGCCAGTGGGATACTCTAAGGAGCACTGTCATGTCCCAGGCAACTCTACTCAGATAGGCATGGCAGAGAAGAGTGGTCTGAAGCTATGGCTTTTATCCTAAGTCAAACAGGATGGTTGATACAGTCCTTTATTTAATACTCACGGGAAGACGGCTGGAATGAGAAGGGAAAGGTGAAAGGGAAGGGAAGGAGATTTAAATATAGGAAGGACTAAATAGGATGAACTAGGATGTATTGGTTGATGCTGGCGTCCTTTCTTCATTTTGTGGCACTCATTTTATATCATTTTCAATGCAAGCTTTAGGAAGGGATTTAGATTTGCATCTAAACTGGGGTCACTTTTGCCATCACTTTTGAACTCAATTTATCACATAAACTGGTGTATCAATATGCTTTGATCACATAAGGAAGAGTCAGGAAGATCTGAAGCTTTTAAATGCAGGTTTCATCATTGATTTATGTTTGTTAATTGCTGAGATATTTTTGCATGAATGACATTGCTCATGCAGCTAATCTTCTCATGCAGATTAGTGGACTTGGATCATTTAGGCTAATTGTGATTTATGGTTCCCAGGCTCTGGTCTAGACTTGGGCATAGCACTCAGTAGCTATACTCATAATTCCAGCTTATTATTTGATCTCTGAAATTATGCATGATATCAATAAGGGTAGTGCATGAATTTCTTTGACAAGCTATTTAGCACAAGAACATGATTCTTATGCTCAATGTATTTAATAAGTATAGTGGCTCAAATCTTCTGCAGCTTTCTAAAAAATGTTTAAACATCTTTATGCACTCAGTATTTGCGGATTTAACATTAATTTGCTTTCATTGTCACAATCACATCTGAATTTGATACTTTTCAGGGTGGGCCCTGACATGCACGTCTTGAGGAGCTTTCTGGGAACTTTTACAGGCTCCTTAAAGATCAGAGGGACTTCATACCCTAATATAGAGAGGTAGTCATCCTTTAAGTTGATGATCCCATTGTATTTGCTAAGGAACCGAGTACCAACTAGGAGACCATAACTCTCATTCTCTAAGACTATGGCAGGCGCGGATAAGAGTAGTTTGCCAAACCACATGGGAAGAGTATAATAGGCCCCTATAGCGCAAGTCATGGATAGCCCAGCTGTACCATAAGACTGGTGATAGTTGAGGTTGGGGGCAAGTTTGAGCTTCTTGACAAGCTTCAAGGAGACAACATTAACAGGAGATCCAGTGTCCAAGACAGCCTTGATTTTCACCTTTTGGATGGATATTTCCACATAAGTGGTAGTGCAACCAAAGGGTGGAAGGGCAACCAGGATGTCCTGGGCTTCTGCTACTTATTTGTCTCACTTTTCAATCATGCATCTCAAGCCTGGAAACTCCTTATAAACATTCTGGAGAGGAGCGAGACTGAAACATTCTTGAATACAGCATCAGCAACTTCAGAAGCTTCCTCGGACAACTCTATAAGCACAGGAGACCTCTTAGCTTGAGTGAGGTATGGACAAGAAACAAACCCTTTATCTTCAGATAAAGGCTTGGCAGTTGTTGTAGTTTTCCCAGAGTGTAACTTATAAGGAGCGGCAATGGTTTTAGGGGCAGCAAGAACTGAATACCCATAGGCTTCAGGATCATTAACATCTGAATCATCCATGTCAGAGTCATCAGAGATAACATGGAACAGCAGCAGAATGGGAGGTGCCTCAGTGTCAGCAGGCTCAGAGTCGGCTATTGAGGGGGGAGTTGAAGGAGACTGGTGTGACCGTACAACAGTCACTGTTGAGTATTTAGCCAAATAAATACTCCAAAATATAAAGTTGCTCTGTTTTTGCTGTTTATTTTATGTAGATAAGTTTGACAGGAATTCTTCAGATAAAGATTCCTGGAAACTTAGTATCTATATTCAATGAAAGAACAGAAGGCAATATTGGCCAAATCAATCTTAGAGACTGGGCGTCTCAAAATTGAGTTAATTGACCGGGAAGGTTAATTAATAAATACATTACAATATAATTAATGAGGATTTAATTATATTGGTTAATTATATTCACTTTTTCAAGAATTATGGTTAAGGTTAGCCATAGGTAGACCCCCAATCTGGGTTTAGAAACACTGTGGTGGCGCCTGATTCAAGTTTTGAAGTGTTTTAATGGGTTTTAAGGCAAAAAACCATTAAATGCAAAGATAACTAGATAAAGGCAAGGATGCCTAGGAATTCAGGGTTAATCAGCTGGTTCCCAGTTGGAAAACCAATAGCTGAGTTTTGGGATGTTTAATCCACAGGGGTTTGGCACCGGGAGCTGGGGAAGCTTCATGCAGAATTGGTACATTGAGATGAATGGAGTCAGGTGACTTCTTCCCATTGTAGGTTTTTTCTCATAGGTTGAGAATTATTGGTGATCTTTGAGGTAAAGATCTAGTTTTGGATGACTCAAATGTCATAGACCACGTGATATTAATCTTAGATTGATTCAGGAACCGGAGGGGTTTTTAGCCAAATATGCCTCAAATGGTATATAAGCAAAAACAGCTAAGTTTTAAATAAAGATATATTGTCAATTTCAACGCTTTCCCCTCAACTACTTTTTAATTATCATGTCTTCTTTGCTATCATTTGAAAGAGAAAAATTTAGAGTGCTTTGTGTAGAAGCTGCTGCTAGGAAGGAAGTTCCTACCAGTTTTCTCAAAGAGGCTTGGGCAAGTTTGGAGGTCTCTAATATAACACCTGAGGAATCTTTGGTAGAAGTGAAAGCGGCTTTTGAAGAACTATATTCCAAATATTTTGCCAAAGAGGGAACCCATGCACAAGGAAATCAAGTTTATGCATGGGATTCCTGGAACTTGCTGTTAGGGTTTGATGAAATTTTACAACAGGTGAAAGACAGAGCCAATTGTGAAGTTGAGGCGTTAAGAAATAGGAAGGAAAATAGTGTCAAAATTATGGCTTGTTGGCAAGATGAAAATAAAGTGTTGTCTCACAAAATTTCCTCCCTGGAGGCAAATCTCTTTGAAGCTTCATCACAGAAAGGTAACGGTAATAAGAGTCAAGGGCAAGATAACAGCAAGTTTGACTGGTTGGACCTGGATCCGTCACAACTGGGAAGAATGGTTAACCAAGAGTGTCTCCTCCTCTAGGTTGACTGTTCTTTTCCCACATGCTCCTTGGAATCAGCTCCTTCAACCTGAGGATTGATGCAGACTTGAGAGTGGTGACCTACCTGACCACAGTTATTGCACCTTGGCGTTTAGGAGGATTCTGGGAATTCATAGTGAGGATGCGAGGGCCACAGGAAGACAAACCAGAATTAGAGGCAGCTCAATTTTCCCGCACAAACACTCTATAATGGGTAAGGTGCATATCCTGCAATAGCGTCTTTATGCTCTTCATAGAGGAAAGCATAGATTCATGAGCCTTAAAGTGGAGACAGAAGCTGATTAACCTCGAGGGCTTGAGCACAAGCCATGTAAGCTTCATGCGCCATCAGCTGTCTGCTCAATATTAATTGCTGTCCTTCCATGTAGAATCTATCTGCAAATTCAGCCAGAGTCTCCTTAGGTTTGAAAGCAATGTGCATGAAGGCGCCCTTCTTCACCTCCAAACTAAGGTCACCACCAAACTCATCAATCAAAAGCTGTTTCATTTCCACCCAAGTCTCCATGGTGGGCAGTTCTGGTACTACAACCTCTTGACAGGTCGGGTGCAGGCAGGTTAGAATGTGTTCCTTCTTAACCTCATCAGAGGCTCTTCTCATAGCAGTTTCATAGATAGTTAGGAAAGCTGCAATAGTAGAAGTTTTGGGGTCAAAGACTTGCTTAAAGATAGATTTGAAATATGCTTTGGGAGTTGGACCACCATTGTTGCTATCAAGTACGTTTATGCCCAAGAAGAATTCTGCTTAATATTTGAAGGGGGGCTGTCTGGCCCACAGCTGACAAACACTCTCTTCAAGAGTAGTCAAGGTCTCAGCAGAGCAGGCACCCATATTATTGGCTAAGGTGATCTGTTACTCAGTAACGTCTAGGTGTTGGCCCTGTATTATTACTACTGTGGAAAAACAGCCAATCAGGACGTCAGAGAAGGACCCATTGAGAGGCAAGGAGTGAACCTGTCATTTACTGAATTGATCAATCACTCATTTCTTGTACATCTTTTTCAAGGTTGGAGTGGTCCTGTTTCAAGTGGTCCACCTAATTGGCTAGAGTGATTAACTCTCTAGCACAATGTATTTGGGGGGCTCCTGGAAGACCAGGGCAGCAGCCATCTTCTTTGATAACCCCAGATGGACTAGCAGCAGTCACCACCATATCTCGTAGGGCAGCAACCTCTTGCTGTAGCTCAGCAACTTGGGCCGTCAAAGCAAGCACCTGAGGATCGGGATGAGGCACTTTGGTAGGGCAATCTTGAGTGCAGATAGACGCTTGTAGCTCTCTAATGGCATCCCATAGTCTCTGCTCTCTGCCCATCAGATCATCAGATGGGGGAGAAGGAGGAACATTTGGTTTGAGAGTAGACAACTCATTCACTTGAGTCTGGAGCTTGACAATGGCAGCAGCAGTGATAACCCTTTTCTGATCAAATTCTTCAATGAGCTTATGGAGGCCTTTAGCAGCAAGGTCTGCCACTTGTTGTAGTTGATCAAAGGAGTAAGCACTGAATGTATTGAGCTGCTGCACAAGTTGTTCAAAGTTGGTGAGATAGGCATTTAGAGTGGAATCTACTTGGGCACGCCAGGGCTGTTCCAACTGGTGGAACTCATGGAGACGCTCCCTGACATATTCAGGGATAGACTGGTACATTTTCTCAATGGAATTGACCAAGAAGGTTTGGGAGGTGACAGAATCACGCTTATTGTCAGACACCAAGAAAACAGGGAGTGGATCTACTGTTGATACGCAGCAAACTGATCCCAGTGGTTTGTGACAGCTGCTTGTAGGGACAAAATTTCCTGAACGTGGAGCCCTAACACCATTTGATGATGGGCTATTGCAGGCTGTACAAATGATGACAATAGGTGCTCAGCAGAGCCAGCCGCTGAGAGAAGATGCTGTGGAAATTGCAGAGCCACAATCAATTTGTAGTATTCTGCTCAACTGAACTCTATTTGGAGGCAGGGGATGGCTCCTTCACCGCTATCCCAAGGGCTACCACCATGACTTGTTCTAAGTCAGGGGTACCCAAGGGGTAGGCCACTAGGCGGGGATCATTCCTGAGGTTCAGTACAGTAGGGACAATAGGTGGGTCTGAAATGTCTTCCTTGATAGGAGGACTGGTGATCTCAGGCGGTGTCAGCTCTTGTATGGGAGGAGGCAAAGGACCTGAGAATGTAGTTGCAAAAGGGATAACCAAGGGGCTTACAGCCCCTGTAGTGAGCACCATTTTTGTTGTGTTCTGAGGCGCAGCACAGACACACAACAGGAAATCCTAACCTTAGGATTGGATTTGTACTAAGGCTTGGTTAGATGGAAGGGAAGGCTATACAATTACCTTATGGCCCTGAATGAGTAATATCTACTAGTTTTGGCTAGAAAGGCGCTGAAGTACTTGTAGACACAAAGACAAAAATGTGAATATAGCTTAAATTTTATTGGGTATAAAGATTGGGAATATATACTGTATAGCTTTACCACAAAAAAGTACATGTACGGTAGGATCACTCACCACAAACATGAGTGGGGAAAGTAAGCTGCAAAGAATCAGGAAACCAAACAATTGTATTTCCTAGTTTGGATACAGACTCATTTCAAAGGGCAAAAGCAAAAGAGAGAGATTTGTCCATAAAATAACCCATTAAAGGCAAAATTGAAACATGGTTAATGGCGGCATTCACAACAATCTGCAAAGGATTAGTGGCTAACCTGAACATGTTAAAAAGTTGCTCTTGTTGAGGGTATGATCTGCACCTGAGTCCAAGAGGGCTGAACCTGTGTAACTTTGAAAACGGAAAGGGTGGGCATCAGTTTATTGGGATGTCTGACAATGGTATAGAGTACAGTATCTCCTGATGGAACCTGGATTATAGGGCACTGATCCACGTCCTCTTGATAATATTCATTGTTTGGCAAGGCAGAAGTTTAGTGGGAAGAGCTTGGCTTGCTTAATGCTCTCCCCAGTCTTTTCCCTCATCCTGGTTATCCTGAGTACTGGTGACTCTATAGTGAGTGCAATTGGACTGGACATTGTTCCTGTTGCCATGGCCATTGGAGCCCACAGACCTGTTGATTGTGTGGTTACCATTGTTAGGAAGAGGCAACTGGAGCGTCCTGAGGAGTGGGAGTCCTTAGGTCTCTCCCTTTTCCCATTTTATGCCTTGTGTAGTGCATTAAATGTTTTCTCTGCTTTCTCTGCTTCACAGTACAGGCTCTGCAGATTGGTTACCTGGTCCAGGTTCATGTGTCTTGTTAAATGCAGCTTAAGTGCATCATAGTACATGAGGTGTGTGACTGGGTTTTCAAACATCATATCTGAGGAGCTTGTAGGTAGAGCTCCTTGTAGGCTTGAGTAAGTTCCTTTACTGTGCCAGTTTGGGTTAAGTTCTTCACTTGGTGTATGATCATGAGGGCTGTCTTTCATTACAAATCTTGTCAGAAAAACCTCTTGAAGGTGTTCTAGTCCTTTTGGGGTGGTCTTTGTGCCACTTGTTGCACCAGATGCTTGCGTTGTGGGTCAGAAAAAAGAGATATTAGCAATCAAAAAGTGTGTGGGGAATTCCATCTGTGTCAGTTTTTTCTGTACAGATTGGATCCATGGAGTGGTATTGTTGTCATTTGCTCCTGTAAATTATTCCAGGGTGACACTGCACAGATGCTGGGCTATGTGGGCAGGCATGATGCTTTTGTCAACAAATTGGGCTGTGGCGGTAGGGATTTGGAAAAACCCTGAGCTGATAAGGCATTGAAAGCGGGGACTTCCATCAACATGTTCTGGTACAGTATTTTCCCTTCTGGGATCTCAGACCCTGGCGTGTAGGGTGTCCAGTCCACAGGGAGCACAGACATTATTCTTTCATATATTTGGGTCATTATTTTAGAGATTAGGCCATTTTCTAATGCACATGCTGCTCAAGTCGCAGCATAACACAGTTCGATTTTGAAAAAGTAACTAATTACACAATTTATATTTAAAACATTAATAACTCAATGAAAAATTAATATTTTTTCACACTGTAAACTATCAAAATGAAGCTAAGAATCTTATCTTTCTATTGGTGTAAAAATTTTAATATGTATACTATGCTCAATATTAAAGCAAAAGTAATTTAAAAGAGCATAATCCAGATTTTATTATATGATTATATCTAATGATATAAAGTAGATTACTTCAAAGCTAATAAATACTTTTTTTTGAATACACAACAGATGTTTTTTATTTGACGAAATTAAAGATAAGATTGAGAGCTTTATTTTCGCATTTTATTTTATTTAAAAAGCTCAATTCTCTAGGATTTTATGATAGTTTGAAGTTAGGATGTTTTTATCACTGTTTAGATTGATTTTAAGGTTCAAGTGAGCTTCGAACCTCAAATTGAGCATTCATTAAATGGAATTCTTTAATATTTTATCATTTTAAAAATATGCGGAAGAGTTACAATTAACTGAATACATCATTTTAATTGATTTGCATTGATTACAAAGAGGATATGATGTAATAATAATGCTTAGCTGCTTCACATATATCACTTGTGCATGAAAACTGGGTATTTAATTAATTTCTGCAAACATAAATTCAAGTTCAAACTATAATAAAAGCTATCACACCATTTCTTTCAGAATGGTGTCATTTAGCTTGGTATATAAGAGCTAAAGTACCACAAAGCTTCTAATCCAAATAACCCAATTCAAAGACCACATTCTGATCATAACTACTCCATCATTAAGGCACACATCAAAGATCTGACCTAATTACAGATTCAAAATACTACCATGTCCTCAGTTAAATTTACTTCTTCCATGCTACCCTTTTTTTCCTTGGGAGCTTCAACAAAAAGAGAGAGAATTGCAATGTTAAAAAAGGCATTCCTCTTTATTGCTGGTGATGATCTTGATAATTTCATCAAGCACTTCCTTACTCAAACTGAATTTGGGAAAGCTCAGTTCCTGCCAACTATTCAAAATCAAAAAGGCAATGAGTTCATTGAAAACTTAAAGGATCTCATGAAATCTTCTCCCCAAAAACATCTCCCAGCCTTGCGATCTCTGGTTACTTCCAGTTACTCTTTAAAAGAGCTTAATGATATGGGGTTTAATATAACCAAAAGTGAGTTTGAATACTCAAGAAAAATAAATAAAAATAAAAATGTAAGCTTAAACAAAAAAAGCCAAAAAAATAATAACTATTCATTAAAAAAAGAAATAACTAAAAAAATAATTAAAAAATTGCTGGAAAATTCTTTTGAAACAAGCCAGTTTACAAAAAAAGTGCCTGAAAAAATTTATAAAGATATAGAAAAAGAGATGAGTAATTACTCAACTGAAATTAAATACTCTCTACTTAAAACAAAAAAAGAAATATATGAAAATATGAAAATAAAAAATGAAATTTCAGTTTCAATTTCTACTTACTATAAATTAATCCCTAAAAATATAATAAAAAGTAAAAAACAAACTGATATGTGCAATATTTGTAATTTAAAAAATTCACTAGAAAAAAAGAAGGAAGAATGTGAAAGTAAAAACTTACCATTACCAGAATCTATAGACAATGACTTAAAGACTATTAATCAGCACCAAGACTTTTATGTTCATCAAAATTGTGAATATAAAAAAGATATTAATGAACTAGATGATGAGTCTTGTGTTGTAGTTATAGATTATAAAGAAAACTTAAAGGTTGGAGGTGGTCCAATTGAGACCAATAATTGTTTTTATTCAAAAAAACCAATCTCATTATTAGGGTTTGCATTAGTTTTTAAAGAAAACAATAAAATTAAATATGAATATCATGATTTTTTGTCTCAAATATTATCACATGATTCTTTATTTTCAGGTGAATGTCTAATAAGTCTTCTTAAATTAGATAGATTTAAAAAAATAAAAAATATAAAAGTATGGACAGATAATGGAAATCATTTTAGATCATATGAATTTTTATATTACTTATTTAAAGAGGCACCTAAATATATTAAGGGTTCCATAAAATATAACCGTTTTGTTGAATGCCATGGAAAAAGCATTGTTGATGGTCACTTTGGTGTAATATCAAAAATTTTAAAGGAAAAAGAAAATGTACTTTATATTAACAACATTAATGATCTAAAAAATATTTGTGAGAAAGAAGAAAGAAGAAAAGAATTATACAATTCATCTTTAACTGGTTCAATTGTTTCCCAAAAAGCATTTTTTTATATTTATGAAAGGAAATTTAGGCCTATAAAAAGAGAGCTTGAAGTTAAAAATCTGCGCATTAATCTTTCATATTTGATGAAAGATGGGAAGTTATATACTTCACCTTTAACATTTGAAAGCTTCTCAGAATATTCTGAGATATTTTATCATTTGAAATCACGTGATGATACCAGAGAAACAAAAATATCAGAAGATGCTAGTAGTGTATTGGGGCAAGTTCATGAAGTAGGGCAGCTTACTAGAGGGTGTATTTTAAATAGAGTTATCAGTCTTTCAAAAACAACAACCTTTTTTTTCTGAAACAAACTAAGAATATTTATGATGAGCCAAAGATAGGGTAATAGCATTTATAGCTTTGGGGCTGCTATTACTCTCCCATGCAACTCATCATAAATATTTTTGGTTTGTAGTAGCACTTAAGATATTTTCAGTAGTACTATAAGTTGCAATTTTCAATTATAAAATCAATGAATTATTTTTTAAAAAATCACCCAAGCCCAAGATCAATTAAATATTTGGGATTGATTGTATTTTACTCTTTCTGAATAATTTGAATATGAATAATGTGATTAAGTTATAAAATAACCAATCTGGCGCCTAGGCATAACAAGAAAAATAATGTCCCATTTGTTGAACATGGCAGGTACAGGCAACAGGAGGAATTTTGAAAGGGAAGGTAGGATGGAGAACCTACCTGTGCTACCAAAGTCATAACTGTGTTGTTTTAGCAAAGTCACAAGGGGAAACATATTTGGAAACTATATAATATTATTTATTGTGAGGTAGCTACTATATGGTTGATGTGAATTGTGGATATCAGGAACATGACTGTGCTGATCACTCAGTTGGATGGTGAGGGGGTGGCTTTATCCTGATAATGAGTCAAGCGCTAAATTGAGCTATCCACTGAATGGGATCATCATTTGCTCATGTTGCGTTTTCTGGGAATTTGAGTTGACTTCTGCATTTGGCTACATGTCACTGGGAAGTCAGATTGCGGGTCACAAACCTTCTTGATCAGAAGCTTTCCGGGGGTTGACCCTGTTGTTTCAAGACAATAAAATATGTTGAATTGATATATTATATTCAATTTCATACCTGTCCTTGGACGGGCCATCCATCTAGTTATTAATAAGGTAATATATTATAGTAGTTTTAAAGCTTTGGTGCTGAGTGAAAAAAAACTCAGGCTTAAACAAAATAGGTGTAATCAAATATATTGTTAATCAATATAAATTCATTGGTTTTTTATTTCATTTAAATCTGAGTTGATTTTGCTTAGCGCTACAGCTTTGAAAACTACTGTAGTATAGAACTTAATCCACAATTGTAAACCAGCCAATCGGGGCATTGGATTTATGGTTGGAATCCCTTCCAGATAGAATAAAAATCTTAGCGCCATTTTCTCACACCAATTAAAGGCCCACGCTTTTACCACATACAGAATAAAAGCTAAATCAAACCTCATTTATCTATTTGATAACGCAAAAATCATTCCACTGCACCGGATTGGCTGCTGAGGTCTCATCTAAAAAGCCAAACCCAAAATAACGTAAATATAAAACTATTCAGGGATAATAATTTATGCCAGTGATGTCATGTATTCGAAGTCGGATCAAATTACCTTAGAGCTTGGAAAATAATTACTGAACAGTGGCTTAATATATAACTTGCATTGCTATTCTTAAAATTTTACAGCATTGTATTTAAATTCATTTAGTTTATAGGTTAAATCCTATTAAGCCACTTTTTAAAACCAATCAAATAAATCTTATTAAGCCGCAGCTTCGGTCTAAAGGCCCTTTCGCGACGAATCTCATTGGTGAATATTTCGTCATGTGGCCCTCCAGATAGATATTTAAGTTAGACGATCGAAGCTAAATAAGCAGAAATGGAACTTCTTTTATTGGTCGCACTGCTTCCCCTTACCCTCGCCAACGTATGCTATGGGCGCGGGGCTTGTATCTTTGATTTCCAACAAACTCAGGCCTTCATGTCTTTCACTCACGGTCTGCAGATAGCTACAACCAATTCTGATGCTATAAACAAGTACAAGGAAATAAGCAATGCGTTATTTGATCTCTATAAAGCCAAGGACACCTACGAGAGAGCGAATTACACCATGGCTTATGACTACATTACAAAGTCGCATGATTTTGTCAGGAACCTGCTTCAAGAAAGTTACTCAAATGCTAGAAATAGATTAGTTGCCATTTATGATATGAGAAAACATGATTATAAGAACCAAGACCTTGTACGCCACGAGTACCGTGTAAGCGATATTGAGCTGCACGACGTGTTATCGAAATTTATAGGTGAAACAACTGAAATACGTAACCTCAAGGTAACTGAAATCAGGGAACGTATGGACGAAATACGTGCTCGCGTGAGAACTTTAGAGGACGAGGAGCTTCAAAGCGAACGTGAACAACTGGCGTTGGAACACCGAGGTCCAGAGATGCACGAAGTGGAGGATGAATTGCTAAGAAGAGTTGAATCAAGAAGACAAAATTCGATTATTCCCTACGATCCCAGAAGCCAAATTACTAAAAAAGATAAGGAATATTTACTTAGAATGAAACGTATGATGGATAAAATCAAGGTGCCAGGGCCTAAAAAGATCAAAGTTCTGGACAACGAAGAATTGGATCAATATAGTTGATCAATTATAATAAACCACTCGTCTCTGACCCAGATATTTCTTCCACCAAACAAGAATTATTTAGTTTATTAAAAATTTTAAACCATGAAAATGCCATATATTTAAATGATTTTCCCTTCTAAAGAAATATGTAACAATAAAAGATTATAAAGTTCTATATTTCCTCCAAAGGGTCAAATATAAGGTAGCATTTAATCATAGTACAATAGTTTTACAACCTGTTGAGATAAGCAAAAATGGCTCAGTCCAGAACAAAATTGGTTCAGTCATGTAACAAATTTCAACTTTTTTGATAGAAATACGAGCCAATTCCATGGAAAATGTGTACTAATTGGCAAAAATGCCATGACACAATGAAAGATGCAAACCGAGAAAAAATTTATTATAGTTCAACAACGACTACTCTATCACTAAAGCAAATTGATTCCAGTCACAAAACAAAGGTACTATGTTTACTAAAGTTTTTGAGAACATTATGAACCCAGTCGCTAAAGTGAAAAAACTCAATCTAACAATAAACTACCAAAGAAAGTGAAACAGACAACAAAGATATTAAATATCAAAGCAAATCAGTAAAGTTCTCACACTGTTACCAGTACATCCTAATTGATATGTACAAGCCATTTATGAAAATAGAAATTTAATACAGTAGTTTTCAAACCTGTTGAGATAAACAAAAAATCTCAGTCCAAAAACAAAAAAATTCAGTCTAAAATCAAAATCAAAAATTAAAGAATTTATATTAAATTACAATAGATTTGGATCCAACTTGATTTTGCTTTTAGACTGAGTCGTACTTGTTTTTATACTGAGATTTTTTGTTTATCTCAACAGGTTTGAAAACTACTGTATTATAAGTGACAGTTTTTGGATGAAAATTATCAAATAAATCAAATATAGCAATACATACAGCCAAAAGTGCATATTCACAATCAAAAATAAAAAATATAAAAAATTTAAAACACTATGTGTAATATATGATAGGGACAACAAGCTTTGGGTTAATATGTATGGACAATTAAAAAACACATCAAATAAATTATATAGTTAGGGTGATTTACTTTTAATTTGTTTTGAATTTTGTTTTATACCAAAAAGACACATCACAAAAACATAGTAACATGGCTGAAGGAGTACACCACAGATGTGTATGCCCCTGTGGGTCAAAGAACAGAGTGGCTGTAGTCCAGGAGACAGAAGGTGGGAGTAGTTCTGAGTCAGGGAGTGAACCCCAAGCCACATAGATACATCAACAAACCAAGGGCATCCAGACCGGCAGAACAGGTAGTATTAACCCTAGAATTTCAAAGCTGTCCAGGAAGGCCACCAAAGTCATCACAACTAGAACAGTGAACAACATTGTTACTGAGAGAGTGTCCTTGGTGTACAACCCTGTGTACCGCCAAGATGGTTTTTGTACCAGTATTATATACAGTATAAATCCTATTATGGATATCACTTATAAGTTTTATATGAGTGATGGCAAAGGGGCAGACAACAATGAGGAGTCAAAATATTAAAAAAACTGTGAAGGGGCATCAGGTGCTCAAAAAGATCATGACATCAAACAGCCAGGTGCCTATGCTGTGTCTTGAAAGAACCTAATGCTTTGTTGCCTACACCAAAAATCCAAGGACATAGTGATCCCAGATGGCAAGCACAAAATCCTCATCAAGCTTATCACATATACTTGTGACTACAGGAAGGCTGCAGGAACTTTTGTGTGTTGGTAAAATTGGCGCATAGACTGTATAGCATTTGCCTGAAAACCAGATGAGCTCTCCTTATGGAGAAACCCAAGCACAAATCAATCATCCTGAAAAAGGAGCACATCTGGGAATAAACAGTGGATTATCCAAAAGTGCCATCTTGAGCTGGCAAATATACAGGCCAAGGTCAAATCTGTTTTTGACATCAAGGCCTCAAGTTGCAACCAAATTTCCATCCTTGCCTGCCAATCTAATGATACACAGGGGGCGCTCAATGAGTTGCCTTTTGACGTATCTAACAACATGGACCAAACTGATGGCAACATCAAACAGCAAGAACTTTCTCCTAATTAGGAGCGCTACCAATTTGACCTGCTGATCCCCACACAAGTTATTCCTTGGCTTCAAATCTTACATGAAACATGCCATTATACTAACCCTATGGCCTTGTGATTTTCCCCATATAGTATATTAACCACAATATTCTACAATAAACAATACCTTATTCTATTCATTCTCATCCTTTTTATTGGACTGTTGTCTTCCCCAATCAAATAATAGACTCTAATTGGTTCATTTGCAACAGTGATAGCAAAAGTAGGTTCACACCCTACCTAAAAGAAAAATCCCCCCAAGAAAGGACAGAGTACGGGCTGTATGGCTACTCCCCATCAAGAAACCTTCCTGCCAATCCCCAAGGGGGACATCCCCAAAGGATATGTCATCTACCAAGATCAAAGGGGTGCTCATAAGCATTTATAATTGACTCTGCCTTGGGCATCATAACACAAGTGTCACCCTGTCCCAATTGAATCTCTCTCAACACATGCTAAACCTCCAGCTTGAGTCTTTTGCGGGTGGTGTTGAAGGGACTGGCATTGTCAGTTGGCTCCATTCTACCAAGACCCGTCTTTGTATCTGTCAAGTGCCTGAGCCCATGTGGGTTGCCACCGCTTCTGGGTGCCTTACAGGGCCTGCTACAGTGTGGTTCACCAACTGGGCCAGCCAAGAGATAGATGTCACTTGGGCATCATTCAGGGATGCCAAAAAGTCCAGCTACAGCAAAACCTTTTCACCCATTATGGTGGGAACTCTCCTCCTGGCCATTAAGAAGGCCAGGTTCATCACTGAATACCTTGTAGCTTGGCAACAAGCCCTTGTCGCTGCCCCAGAAGATGTTACCAACGGGAATATCATGCTCCTCACTCTAATAGTCAATGGGCTCAAGCCCCATATCTGTAAGTGGATTCCCTTGGAGCACTGTACTTTCATTGAAAACTGTTACAAGGCTATTGTGGAGTCCAATAACCAGGCTTCCATGGGCTTCCACCGTTCTAATGATGCACCACCCCAACCTTGTCCCGCACCTGGCAGTGCTCACAATCAAGTAGGTTGCTGCCAGCCACGCCAACAGGAAAATGTGGGTAAGTGTCCCTGCAAGGGGGAGCTCTAACTAGCGCAAATCAAGGACCTGGGAAAAGCCTGGGGGTTGTAGATACAAGAGGTTCTGCAACCCCACTTGACCCTCACTCTCAACCTCTCTGTGCAAAGAATCTCTGCAACTACAATAAGCATGATTTTGAAACTCTCAATGTATTCCAGGTCCACAGTGACAATCCGTTCTCCAAGCAAGCCATTCTTCAAATAAAGTAACCCACTTGGCCTACCCCTTCTGTTTTTGTGGGAACCCCCACAAAATTTTGGTAGACACTGGGGCCAATCACTCCATGGTTGACCAGGCGTTCACTGACTCTCAACAACTAGACCAGGTGCCTAGCAGATTTAAAGCAGTACAAGTAGCTGATTCCCGTAGAGTGGCAATTACCCATGAGACACTACCCTTCTCTGTATGAATGGGGAACACCCAGGTTAAGCTCTCTGGGCCAATCATGGCAGGACTCAGCCACAATGTCATTGCTGATCTTGACTGGCTCTGGCACAACTGTCCCTATATTGACTGGGATACATCTGTATTCACCCTCAAAAGAAATGGGGTGGTGTGACAGTCCACATGTTTGGTGGTTTGCAGACAGGGCTAATGTTGGCCAAGCAAATATTTTGGTTGTTTGTTGCAGGTAGAGGCCTAGTAGGGAATGATGGCTACTAGGGACATTAAGGCCTAGCTAGTAGGTGTAAAGACTACTAGAGGAATGTGACCGTATGACAGTCACTATTGAGTATTTAGCTGAATAAATGCTCTGAAAAATAAAGTTATATCTGTTTTTATTATTACAGCACATAGATAGGTTGGATTGGAAGTCTTAAGGTTAAGGTTCCTGAAAACTGGATATCTAGGTTTAATAAAAGAAAAAAAGGCAAGATGGGCTGAGTCAATCTGGGAGACAGGATGTCTCAAAAACGGTTTAATTAATTGGGAAGATTAATTAATGAATACACGGGAATATAATTAATGAGGATTTAATTATATTGGTTAAATTGCCTTGACTGTGTCAAGAATTTTGGTTAAGGTCAACCATAAGTAAACCCCTGAATTTTGGGTTAAAAGCACTGCTTTGGCAAATTCATTGGGTTAAAAGTGCCGCCACGCCACCTAATGGATTTGTGAAGCGCTGAGGCACCACTACCAAATTTTTTCAGGCGCTGGGGTGCTGCCTGGGAAAGTTCCTGGGTGCTGTGGTGGCGCCTGGTTCAAGTTTTGAAGTGTTTTAATGGGGTTTAAGGCAAAAAACCATTAAATGCAAAGATAACTAGATAAAGGCAAGAATGCCTAGGAATTCAGGGTTAATCAGCTGGTTCCCAGTTGGAACACCAATAGCTGAGTTTTGGGATGTTTAATCCACAGGGTTTTGGCGCCAGGAGCTAAGGAAGCTCCATGCTGAATTGGTAGATTAGGATGAATGGAGTCAGGTGACTTCTTCCCATTGTAGGTTGATTCTCATAGGTTGAGAAACATTGGTGATCTTTTAGGTAAAGATCTAGGTTTGGATGACTCAAATGTCATAGATCACGTGAGATGAATCATAGGTTGATTCAGGAACCGGAGGGGTTTTCAGCCAAATATGCCTCAAATGGTATATAAGCAAAAACAGCTAAGTTTTAAATAAAGATATATATTGTCAAATTTGATGCTTTCCCCTCAACTACCTTTTCAATTATTATGTCTGCTTTGTTAAATTTTGAAAGGGCCAAATTTGGAGTACTTTGCGTGGAAACTGCTGCTGCCAGGAAAGAGGTTCCTAAAAGTTTGTTGGAGGAATCTTGGGCAAGCTTGGAGGTCACCAAGACTGTGCCTGAGAAGTCCTTGGTGGAAGTAAAGGCTGCATTTGAAGAGTTATATTCCAATTACTTTGCAAAAGAAGGTACTCCTGCCCAAGGAAACCAAATCTATGCGTGGGATTCCTGGAACCTGTTGTAGGATGGGACAAAATCTTACAACAAGTGAAAGCAAAGGAAAATCGTGAAATTGAGGCTTTAAGGGCAAGGGAGGAAAAGAGTGTTGAGATCATGGACTGCTGACAGGATGATAACAAAGTGTTGTCCCATAAAATTGCCTCTCTGGAGACAAAGCTCTTTGAAGCTTTGTCAAAGGAGGTAATGGGAAAAAGAGTCAAGGTCAGGATAATGGGGGGATAGACTGGTTGGACCTGGATCTGCCACAAGGCAGATGTTGTCTTCACCAAGCAGGAGATATTGGCTGCTGTGGACTATAGGTCTTCACCTAGCAGGGAACTGTGGCTGCTTGGGGCAAAGAATGAGATGGCTCAGAAGAGAACTTTGTCTGCTTGGGGGGAGTGATCCATCCTGATGGGTAGCATTTGCTGCTCAGGCTGGAGAATGTTTAGACCCTGGTGGGTAACACAGGCTGCCAGGGTAGAAGTGTGTACCAGCATGGTAGGGTACTTTACTGCCAGGGCTGTAAGTTTTGGACCCCTGGCAGGTAGCGCAGGCTGCCAGGGAGGGGAAGAGCTTTGAGAGCTCTATGTACCCTGATACGCTTACAGGAGGTCTGCAAGAAAGAATCCTACCTAACAGACTGGTAGGGTGTCCTCATTTATGCCACTATGGGAGCTTTGGGGAGAACCCAAAGTGAGCATTGGAGGGCATAGATTTGCTCAGAGGTGTCACCAAGGCAGTTTGCTTGGGGAAGCAGCTGCAGAACTTGGCGTGATCAGGCCTCTGGGAAGTAAAGCTTATTACTTTGCAACTAAAAGCCCAGACTTAATCACTTGGGGGAGTAAAAATAACAACATAGACTTTATTGATCTATGGTTGGATGGCCTAAGTGGATTGCCACTTGCGAGGGCCCAGTCAAACTCCAGTTCAATGTAGACTCATGCCTGGGTCTACAGGTTCTGGTAACAGGGGCTGAGATAAAGAGCTGAGGTGGTTCAAGATCAGCAGAGAAGACTAGTAAGAAGGACTGTATGATCATAGTGAAGACTAGTTGAGGGACTGTTGGTTCATGTTGAAGTTTGGAACCAAAATGATTCATTGTGCAGGTGGAACCAAGGTGGTTTGTAGTGAGGATTAGTTCATGGACTAGTTGAGGATAAGCTAAAGGATTACAAGATCATGATATAGGAGTAGCTGATCATGATGCAGAAGCAGTTGGAGGACCAAGAGATCAGAATGCAGGAGTAGCTGTATATCTGATGGATAGAATAGGCTGCTTGGAGACTGAAGTCAGCTGGCTGAAGGACCAGAAGATGATGGTGAAAAACTGGTGTTCCAGAGAGATGAGCCAAGATTTTGCCAAATTGATTTGCAGAAGTGGGAAGATGAGGAATGCTTTGCCTTGGTTTAGTAGTAAAATCAAGAAGGAATATGGATAGAAGTGTGGGTAAGATATTTATTTATTAAGTTCCTAGGATAGATGAAGGTATGTTGCTATGAGAGCTGGATACAAAGTTGTTTTGGTGGGAAATTTTCCTTGGATTTTACAATATTTGTAAATATATGGGGAAATGTTAAAGAGGTCCAAAAAGAACAATTTAAATAGTATTCTACTATTTAAATTGGTTTAGGTTGAATGCAGGAATACTGGTGCTGGACTAATGAACTGGTTAACGCTTTGGTGCACAAAGAGTTGTCAATCTGAGGGGTTTGAGTGGTGGAAATTGTTTTCCTAGTTGGATCCCGGTGGAATTTCAGAAATGGTCCAGTTTTGAGCTCTGCATCCATTGGTTGAGTTCTGGCAGATTTTCTGATGAAAATGATTGGTTGGAAGCCAAAAGCCTAAATTATAAGTGAGAAAATAGTGAATTAATACTTTAAGCTTTTGAGAAAGTAAGTATGTAAGCTTAAGTTATTATAAGGAAAAGTGAGTGGTAATGGTTTAAGCTTCTGAAGAAAGCCATTTTAAAGGCAGAACCGTTGGGAAAAGGACACTATAAGAAGGTGGCTGGCTGGAAAAGTTACAGGGTCTTTTCTTGGTCTATTGATTTTCTGCCAAGAGGCTTTTGGAAGCCTTCTGATTGTCAGTAGGAGCTTGGTTGGATTGATACAAGTGGAATACCAAGGCCACTAAAGCTATACAGAGAGCTGAAGTCCAAGATTAAGGAGCTAGATCTTGAGATAAGGAGCTGGATCCCAAGCATGGCGCAGGAGTCCAAGTTTAAGGAGCAGGAGTCTGAGTTTAAGGGTCAGGAGTCCATTTATAAGGAGCAGAAGTCCAAGACTAAGGTGCAGGAGTCCAAGACCAATTACAAGGAGTCCAAGATATTGTTGGAGAACTCCAAGTATTGGGTAATCCATATTGTTTCATTGACCCCCTGAGCCATATACCAGAAGGTTTCTAAGGGGATCTTCCTTCTGAGAGTGAATAAAAGCCCATTTCAACCCCTATACATATTTATGAGATACATTTTCCCTTACTAGAGAATGACAACTTCTTCCAGACGGTCCCTGGCTATGACCCAGGAAACACTTTGGGGACTGGTAGACAGGAACCATACAGGTGGGTTTCCAGATATATCCTGTCAAAATAAGCAAGCTACTCATGATACTGTATTTTCCAGAATCACAGAAACGGGCTTGTATGATTTCAAGGGGGGTAAACTAGACTTTAATCAATGGTCAGTTGAAGTTATCTGCGCTGAAACACCTGCAGCCCCTTCCTTGACCACCTCACCTCCACCAGCACTTGCTGCACTCCTTGAGCAATATAAGGACGTTTTCAGTGAAACACTGGACCAACCACCCTCTCCCTGAGAGATCCAGCATGCTGTACAACTGCAAGGGTTGCTTCCCAAGGCATGTCCTCTCTATTTCTTGACACCATAAGAATATGAAACCATCCACCAGCACCTCATAGACACACTGGATAAGGGCTTTGTCTGCCCCTCCCTCTTGCCATATGGGGCTGTTGTCTTCTTCATAGCCAAGAAGGACAGGTCCCTTTTCTTGGTCACAACTACTGCTCCTTAAACAAGGTGACAGTCAAGAACAAATACCCCCTGCTACTGATTGACAACCTGTTTGACATGCTTGCGGGTGAAAAGGTCTTCAGTAAGATCAAACTCACCACGGGGTACAACCAGGTCCACATTGCACCAAGGGATGAGGCAAAAACTGCCTCCTACACAGGGTACAGGTCATTTTAGTGTTGTTTCATAAACTTTGGAATGATCAACACTCCCTCTATCTTTTCTATATTGATATATAAAGCCCTTGAAGACCTGATTGGAAAGTGTGTTGTTGTGTATCTTGGCAAAATTATTTTCTTCAGTCAAGACCAAACCACACATCTCCAACACCTATGTGCTGTACTCAACACCCTTTGTAAAAATCAGTTAAAGGCCAAGCCTTCTAAATGTGAATTCCTCAGGTCAGAGATCTTGTTCCTTGGACACACCATCTCTGCCCAAGGGATAAAGCCCAACCCTACCAAAATTAAGGCAATCATAAGAATGTCACCTCCCACCAATGTGGGCCAGGTGTGTACATTCTTAGGCATGGTTGCCTACATGCGCAAGTTTATCCCCAACTGCAGAGAACTGATTGTACCTCTAACCAAGCTCCTCAACACCAAAAGCGCTTCCATTGGACCCCTGACAGAGATCAAGCCTTTGAGACGTTGAAGTAAAGACTTACAACTGTGCCTGCATTGCAATTCCCCAATTGGCACCAACAGTACAAACTCAAGACTAATGCCTCTGACAGAGCCATAGGGGGTGTGTTACAGGTGGAAACTAATGAAGGTGTCTTCCTCCCTGTGGCATACAAATTCAGGAAGCTCACAAACTCAGAAAAACGTTACCCCATACATGATAAGGAGTTGGCAGCAATTGTGTGCTGCGTCAAAAAGTAATGCTGTTACCTGGAAGGGGCCACCTTTCCACCCCGCGTTCTGACAGATCACAAGTTGATCCAGTACTTCAATACACAGTCCCACTTGACACAACGCCAGGGAGGCTGGGTCAAACACCTGTCTCCCTATCAATTGCACATTGAATACAAGCCCAGGAAGGAACTTGTCACAGCTGACGCCCTCACCAGACTGTATGTAGCGTCCATCACAAGAGACAATGGGTTAGATCCAGACTGGCCAATGCTTTACCTACATCCTGAAGCAACCTGCTACAAAGTTCTTAACTCTGAAAATATCTACAAACTAAAAGACAACAAAAGCCAGTTCACTACTTATTCTGGCAACACTTATTTTTTAGGGAAAGACTGGGGAGAAGATGTTGTACATTTCCACCACCCAGCAAGGAGATACCATACTTCACTATCACTGCACCTTGGGTCACATCAGAGGATGCAACCTCTTTAAAATAATAAAGCATAAGGTGTGGTGGTCTCATATGTGTCAAGAAATCTTGTACCTCCTCAAAATCTGTGTTCTGTGCAAAAAGAATATGTCAAAACCTGCACCTCCCAAGTCTTTAATACCCATCAAGGCCATGGAACCCTTTGAGCAGTGGGCCCTTGACATTTTTGGACCCATCCTGAGGATAGACTAGGCAAGAAGTACATCATTATGGCCATTGACTACTTTACCTGTTGGCCAGTAGCGTGAGCAACCACTAACCATACCGCCACCACCATCACCCGCTTCATTGGCAAGAAAATTGTGGCCTGCTTTGGGCGGCCCAATTGCCTTATAATGGATGGTGGATCTGAGCCTGTAGGGCATTCCATGAAGGTGTACTGCACCAAGAATGCCCTCCAAAGAATAGTCACAACTCCCTACCATCTACAAGCCAATGGACGCATAGAGCGCCTAAATGATTTACTGGTCCAACTAATTGCCAAGATCTCACAGGAGCACCCCAATACCGCGTGGACTGAACACCTGCCCACCGCTCTACTTATCTTACAAGCAAGAATCAACAAGGGCACCAGGTTCAGCCCCAGCGCCTTAGCCTTTGGAACACCTGACATCTTGATGGGGGTATAACAAGGGAAATTACGGTCCACAGTTCCTGGTAAACCCCTCTTGTTGACTACTCCCTCCCTAAGCCAGTGGTGTGCCAAAGCCCAGGACATCAAACACAAGCAAATTGAGGGGGGGACAAAACACCTTGAGGCCAGGTACACTGTAGGTGATCCTGTCTATTCCCTCAATCCCAATTCAGCCAAATTGGAACCCAACCACTTGGGATCCTTCAAGATAGCTGCAGCTTATGACAACCACACCTATCAACTTGAGGATACCCAAGGAAATACCAAAAAGCTTTACCACAATTGCTTGTGCCCCTGCTGTGCCATCCCCACACAAAGGTTGTTTGTGTGGACCTCTCACAGGCTCCAATCCTGGTGTCTGACAACAAGCAGGGGGCAAGGGAGGGGTTTATAACCAAGTTTCCAGACTCACCTACCAACATATCTTACAATAAACAGGGGGCTCTCAATGAGTTGCCCCTTGATGTATCTAACAACATGAACCAATCTGGTGGCAATATCAAACTGCGGGCACTTTCTCCTAATTAGGAGCGCTACCAATTCAACCTGCTGATCCCCGCACAAGTTATTCCTCAGCTTTAAAACTTACATGGAATATGCCACTATGCTACCCCCTGTGGCCTTGTGGCTTTCCCCATATAGTATAATAATCACAATACTCTACAATAAACAATTTCTTACTCTATTCATTCCTGTCCTTTCTATTGGACTGTTGTCTTCCCCAATCAAATACATAAACTCTAATTGGTTCAGTTGCAACACAATTAAATCTCATTATTGTGTAGTAAGAGAATTGTTTTATTGGAAAAACTTAGGGTATCTCTGTACAATCAGAATAGTCCAATGAAAATTGAGACCTATCATAAATCCACCAAGCCATAAACTGTACTAAAGACTTGGGCATATTGAAATTCTACTACAATAAAGAATTGTCCTTTGCGCCATCCATGCTCAATGCATACAGCTATTTTCCCAAAGGTGTCAATGCTGTTTTATCCTAATGTGCATCTGTTTGTGCTGTGGTCTATTATATGGTAGCACTTTTTGGTCCCCTCCACATTGACTTGTATCAAATGACCAAGTGTTCTCACAACAGTGAGATCTTCATCATATCTCTCTAATTAGTTCAGGAGCACCTCTGGCTCACTAGTTTGGGGGTCACTAATATCATCCTGTTGGATAATGTTGGGCTTCCTAAAGTGGCTGCTAGTCTTGAGGAACCCTCAAGATTGAGACAGGCAAGAAGTTTTCCAACAGCAATTGGCTACAAGGACTATGCAACTCTTTCTTTCTTCCCAAATATTCAACATTACTAAATCCAACTGAGAAGGTCTTTGGTTGGCTAAAGCAAGTTGTTAAGCAAGGCATCCCAACTGAGCCTGAAATCTTATTTAATTTGCTACAGATTGGGGTTCACATCCTTCAAGCAAAGACATTGGCAAAACTATACTATAAATTCAGAACCTAAATGTAAAAATGCAGGATTGTCAAATCCTTGATCCAAATTTTGAATCACTTTTGTGGGATAGCCTTTTTTAATTAAAGTGAATTCTTTGCATTTTTATTTGAATTTTTAAAAATGCAGGAACTCATAAACACTTTGAAAAGTTCAAGTTGAACTGTATATCTCCAATAGACAAAATGAATTAACTGGAATCAGATTTGAAGTATTCAAAACCATCAACCATTTTCATTAAGTTTACTATGTTTTTTGAAATTGCAGGATTTTCAAATTCAAGAACCCAATTTCAAATCACTTTTGAATGCCACTAGTAAACTCAGATATTAATTGCAGGAACTGGAATCCAAATTAAATGTAAAGTAAAAAATTAGGGCAAATCAACCCAAATCAAGAAGCTCCACTCTGGATAAAATCAAATGGAAAATACAATCTCAACAACCATGTTTAGGCATGAAATTAAGTGAAATATAAAATTGTTTAAACTGGAAATGATGCAATATTATGCACTCTAAATCACTAATATAGTGACCATAACCCCATATAATGATTTATGAGCTACTCTCCTGATGACGCAGAAAGTTTTTAAAAGTTTTTTGGCCCCAGGCGTAGCCAAGGGGCCAACAAAACTTTCTTTCAATGAAGAAAGGAGAGGAAAAGATAAACCATCAGTTTACTGCACTATGTATTCATGTACTGCTATTAAGGATACTTGATTACAGTAGATTTCAGAAAATACTAATAATAAAATAGAATTCTATATTACAATCTGTTTTTACCATGTTGCCTTTTCCTTGGTGTGTTGATAGTTCATTTGCAGTTGATAAGGTGTTTGCATTTAATTGGATGGTTTCACCTTCAGTTGCCTTGGCAATAGGAAATCAAGCCGCCTCCCCAAGACCAATTGTGATTGCGGAGGTGGCTTGATTTCCTATTGCCAAGGCAACTGGAGGTGAAACCATCCAATTAAATGCAAACACCTTATCAACAGCAAATGAACTATCAACACACCAAGGAAAAGGCAACATGGTAAAAACAGATTTTAATATATAATTCTATTTTATTATTAGCATTTTCTAAAATCTACTGTAATCAAGCATCTAAATTTTAGACATCCTAAAATGGAATAGGGTGATTTTTGAGAATGCCTATGATTCCTAAAAGAATCAGCACAAATCCACTCTAGATCCTTTGACATCCTTTTTGAGATGCCCATAAATTATATTTATTTCAAATTCACCTCATTATCAATTTGAAATCTGGTTCTTGGATTTGAAAATCCTGCAATTTCAGATTTGTTAAGTTTTCCATGATGTCTATTATTTGTTTGAAATACAGGAAATCT
This sequence comes from Entomophthora muscae, assembly GCA_014839935.2. Classification (NCBI taxonomy): domain Eukaryota; kingdom Fungi; phylum Entomophthoromycota; class Entomophthoromycetes; order Entomophthorales; family Entomophthoraceae; genus Entomophthora; species Entomophthora muscae. The sequence continues at coordinate 40,605 of QTSX02001723.1, read as the reverse complement.
CAAATTGTACATAAGAATCCTGCATTTCTGATTCATGTATCCCACATTTGTTTGCTGAGTTTTGTCTTTTGTTAGTTGAGTTATCTACTCAAGATATTTGAAATAAACCAATTTAAATAAATCAAAAAAGTCAAATTAAATGTTTGATTTTATTAAATATTTTATTTTTCACTCAGCTGAGTTGCCCGCAAAAGTGATTTGAAATTTGGACCAAGGATTTGACAATCCTGCATTTTTACGTTTAGGTTCTGAATTTACAGTATGCACATTCTGATTTTTATATCCCTGATTGTATTGCTAAACAATCAATCAATTAAAAATATTTTGTCACATATTTATTTTGATCTTTTAAATCTATTATTTTAGTAAGGATTTTTAAAAACACTTTATTTATAATAATGTCAATTAAACATCAAGTACAATAAAAATTAACAAAGTGACTAAAAATTAATTGATGAAAAATTAAAGCACTTAACAAACACATCTAATGGTTGAAATAATAAACAGAAGTTATATAAGATTTTAACAAAGAATATAAATATGGAGATATTTGAATGAGATAATAGGTGATTTATGAAAGGCAAAGTTGGCAAAACTCCAGGACTTGCTTTTGAATTATATTGGATATTTCTTTGGCTTAGCATATTTTGACATGACTAATTGACTGAATAACTCATATCAGCTTGAATATGACAATATTGAGATACAATTGAACAAGAGAATATTTTTTGGCAGAGAAGAATCCTAAATGTGGCTGCATGAATAACTGTAACTTGGATAATGTTGAAACTATGAGGTCAACCCCTGGCAAGGTTCCACACAAAAGGCCCCTTACTTCTCAATTCAACTATTCTGGCACTGTGACTGTACTAAAGTCACTTTGGGCAGTGTTTAAACAAAGTGATTGAATTGTGTTGAATTTCATAGGTTAAAATTCAAAACAATAGGATTGGTCTTGGAGGGATTTTCCAGCATGGTGGTAGAGTACCCAGGAATCAATTAGTATGTACTAATTGAGGGGCCAATTAAATAATTTGATCAATTCAGATTATGCAGCTAGGTATCTCAAACCCAATCGATTAGCTGGGAAGGTTAATCAATACTCATGTGTGGTGCTTTACTAGATAGTGATAATAGTCAGTCAGTTATAGACTACTAGAGACTTAGGGATAGAGAGGATAAGATGCTCTTATTGGTTGGTATACCAAAGATACTATAATACTAGTCAGAATACAGACAAGTAGGTTATAGCAGGGGCTAGTAGTGACAGGATAGGAACAACAAAGGGTGAATTAGCAGTACACAGCAACTACTCTAAGGTGAATCCTCAACAAGAGACTGAAAAGTCAATCTAATTGGCAACAATAGACTATTAGAAGTCTAACCATTGTAATTCTCACTAAATACACTCAAAGATATCAATCAATGGTATAGATAAAAGTAAGGAGTAAAAACATATATGTCTATTTATAAGCAGAAGAAAAACCTTAAATACTACAACCTAGTTGATCTCTTAAAGCTAAGTTGATCATAACATGGGGCAAGGTGAAGGAGATTAGCAAATAACAACTGGTCAATTGACATAATATTCCAAGATAAAAATCACATTGATAACCCCAACAACATGAGGAAATTTTTGTAGGTGGAACCAATGTTGCAACCGAGTTTCCAGACTTGCCTGCTAATGTATCTTATGATACACAGGGTGCGCTCAATGAGTTGCCCCTTGACGTATCTAACAACATGAAGAAACTGATGGCAATATAAAATGGCGGGTACTTCATTCTAATTAGGAGCACTACCAATTTTACCTGCTGATCCCTGCATGAGTTATTTTTCGGCTTCAAACCTTACATGGAACTTCCCACTATGCCACCCCCTTGTGGCCTTATGCCTTTCCCCATATAGTATATTAGTCACAATATTCTACAATAAACAATACCTTGTTCTTATTATTATGTCCTTTCTATTGGACTGTTGTCTTCCCCAATCAAATACTGAACTCTAATTGGTTCAGTTGCAACATCAAAAGATGTCAGTTCTGTCAATCATCCAGTTAACTGATAACAAAGCAATTAACCAGGGTTTCATCATTGAGTTGGTGAATCAAAAGATCCAGAAGGTTAACTTAACATGGCAACAATCTGTAATATCCTTCAATGACAAATAGTATGAACTCATCAACAGTTCTGGAAAGTTAGAGGCAACCAAATAGGATTGACCAACTAACTGGTGATGAACTTCACCATACCATGGATATGATTGATGAGGATTTAACCATATGATTTTAATAGTCTTGACTGTTTCAAGAAAAAAGGTTAAATCTATCTAAAGATAAACCCCCAATAGGTGGGTTAAAAACACTGTGTTGACACATTTATTAGGCTTAAAAGCGCCACCCAGTGAATGTTTCAGGAACTGCCTAGAACATTCCTGGGAGCTGCAGTGGCACCTGGCTTTCATTTTAAACCATTTTGTTGGTTATTAATAGCAAAAAATCAATCAGTGCAAAAACTACTAAATGAAGACAATGGTGTCTAGGTGTTCAGGATTAATAAGCTGTTTCCCAGTTGAAACAATGGAATGTTGGATCAGGAATAATGATATTCCACAGGGTTTTGGCACTAGAAATCTGGGATGCTTCAAGCCATAGAAGAACATGTCTACAGAAGGAATTATTTGATTATGGAATGTATCAGAGCACATTCTTATAGGTTTAGAAAGTGAAGATCTTTTCTAATATATTGATTGAATGACACTGTTATTTAATATATCATATGATATAGATTAAAGGTGTGCTTCTGGAACCAGAGGGGTTTTAGCCAATTATACTCCAAATGGTATATGATAAAAAATGATTATAAAAAATGCTTTTATGACAATTTTTCTTTACCCTGAATAATTTCAAGTTTTATGTAATTGTCTTTTAGGTGAAAGAAGACTACCATGGAATGAGAGAAATGATCTTCATATAATACTACAGGAAGTGAAAAGTATGGAAGTTATCACTAGATGATAGAAAGTTGAACTCCAGAATAGCTCACTTGGAATCTGAGCTCACCAGAGCTTACATAAAGGATTTAATATTATGTCAAAAAAGCTAGGCCTGGAGTAATGAAACAGCAAGCATGATTTTTTTGGATTCTCTACAGGCACTTTCAGCCAAAAGCAGAAGTCAACTCAAGTTAAAATCCAGGAAACACAAACCAATAGTAATCTTGACTCAGTGTCAGGGAGTCAACCCTGATCCGCCAGCTCACTAGGGTTTGGGAACTGGCAGTTTGCGGACTGGGTAGTCAGGGCCCACCAAAGAATTGGCTCTAACTTAATGAGGTAGGACATTGACTTGCTCACCCATGACCATGGACCAGCGGCAGGGACAATAGTATCTATTACTCCCATGAGAGTAATATATACAATCCCAAATAGCTTATTGGTATGGTCCAGGGGAATCTCAGCGGCAGATGCAGGCATTGGTTTGGGGGTGACAGGTGGTTCCGTGTCTAATTGATAGGCAGGAAGGAAGTTGTATTTATCTCTGAACAGGCAGAGCTTGGTAATATACCAATGGTCTTTCTGGTTGTATCTGGTTAACTATTTAGTTCCAGCCAAGGGATCCTGGGCTAATATATTGTCTGCAGTGTAGTCCTTGTACTTGGGCTTCAAGGGGTATTCTGTAAAATAGACAGAGCCAAATAGAGCACCTAGTGGACAATACATATGTTGAGTATTTACTTCTTATAAAGTATAATAAACAAGATAAAGGAGAAATTAAGAAGAAAATGATACTTTATTGGATATAAATATAGTGTAATATATAGTATCATGGGAAGTCACATACTGTCCATGTACATCATGGAGGTCATGAGGCTTATCTGATTAATATTCCTCTTTAGTCACAAAGCTTATTCAATTTGTGTTACTTTTAGGATCTGGATTTTTTGATCCCTGTAATAGATGGGCAAATGATAGGAGTGCCACCGGGTTAATGACTAGTTGGTGAGTTGTGCAGTGGGCCATTTTTTGAACTACTTAGGGCGTTAATTCCCCAAGAGGGAGTAATCAAAGATGTTGCAACATCTCCCCCTAGGGTGCTGGAAGGTGGAACCTTAGAAATTCTCTTGAGAGTGTCAGAGATAGTGCTTGGTACTGATCCAGTTTAGTGTTGGGGACGGGGAGTCTGGAGTTGCTTTGAGCTGTCCTTGCTTTGTATGGGCAGAGTTGGTCATGGTGCATGCATTTTAATTTTGGTTTTTGCGCCAATTCCTTTGAAGAGGTAAGTGTTGCTAGGTTTGACTTCCATGACAATGCCTGGTCTGCGTAACCCTGGATCCAACTTATGTTGATCATGATTGACAACCCAGATTTTTCCCCAACCTGGAATATTTCCTGTTGCAATGGGATTACTCTCTTTTGATTCTTTTCTGCTCCATATCTTCTTGATCTTTTCTGGCACATTGTACGTCAGGATCACTGTTGTCTGGCACCTTTTTAGGTATAAGTAACTGTGGTTCTGAAGTAGTACTAACAAGGGTAGGCTTCTGCCCATAGACAAGTTCATATGGGCTTTTGCCTGTGTTACAATTGAATTGTGTTCTGCACACCATGACTGCTGTTGGTAGCGTGTTGACCCAGGATTTTGGATTGTTAGCAGATAAATTACTGAGGGCTTCTGCTAGTGAGCCGTTTAGTTGTTCTACTTGTACATTTGCTTGTGTGTAGTATGGGCTTGTAGTGAAATGTTTTATTCCGTTCTTGGCAAGGTAGATATTGGTCTCAATGGCCACAAGTTTGGTGCCTTTGTCTGTTATCAGGAGGTTGGGTTTTCTGAACTTGGCTATGATCTCTTTCCCAATAAATTGTCTTGTATCATTGCCTTTATGTTCTTTTGTGGCTTGTTTCACGGGCCATCTAGTGGCATAGCTGATAGCTGTTATGATGTACTCTTTGCCTTTGTTATTGCAAGGCATTGGTACCACTATATCCAGTGACCACACCTCAAAGGATTGTGTGATGGATACTGGTACTACTGACTTGGGCAGTACTTTGGTTTGGGCATATTTTTCACAGAATTCACATTGCTCCAGTACTTTCTTGTTATTGTCCAGCATGTTGGGCCACCAGTAGTGTGTCTTGAGGTATTCATGCAAATTTCTGCTGCAGTTGTGGCCCAAGTCTACGTGGTATTGGAGGATTGTGTAAATCTTTTGTGTTGACAGGACGTAAGGTACAGTGTCATCATTTGGGAGTATCTGGTATAACGTACTATATACACATTTGAACAGGTGTTTGTTCTTGAGGACTTTCTCTTGGATGTCCATTAATGTGCCAGGTGAGAAACCGTCCTGGAGATTCCCCATGATTAACATGGACCAATCAGGGTCACCATCAGCGCATAGGACATGTTTTCTTTATAGCCTTGACAGGGAATCTGCAGTAAGAATTTCCTTGCCTGGCTTTTATTAAATTTGCATTAGGTACCTCTATATGAGGCTCATCCACTCAACTTGCCTTCTTGAAAAGTGTTGTTGTGTTTTGAAGAATATTAACAACTTGTAGTTGGTGAATACTTTGAACGTTTTTGGGCCCCTTCCAGATAGCATCACCATTTCATGAGGCAATGTATGGTGGCTACCAACTCTTTATTGTGTATGGGACATATTTTTTTGCCATCAGATAGTTTCCTTGATTTTTACGCCACAGGGAGGATGTCCTTTTCTGCCGTTTGGATACAGAGTACTCCTCCTACGGCATAGTCAGATGCATTAGTTTCTAATCCATAGATTCCCTTGCAATTTGGGTACTAGAGAATAGGGGCGGTAACCATATGTTCTTTTAGTTGGCAGAAGTGTTGATCTCATAGTAGCGTCCACACAAATAGGTTGTTTTTCCTGTGATGGCAGACAGTGGGGCAGTTAGGGCACCCCAGTCAGGGATGGACCTTCTTACATAGGTCACCATTCCAAGGAAGAAATGAAGTTCACTCTTATTTCTTGGGGCTGGCATCTCAGTTATGGCGCGTATTTTTTCTGGATCTGGCTTGATTCTGTCCTTGCTAATAATGTGACTGAGATATAGGAGTTCAGCCAAGAAGAATTTGCACTTTGATGGCTTAGCAATTAGTTGGTTTTCTTGTAGGGTGTAGAGGACCAGACAGATATCTTCCCAGTGTTGCTTCAAGTTTGGGCTGTAGATGATGATATTAAACCAGGTAGATAATTGCTTGTTTTCTGATGTTCCTCTTGAAGACTTTGTTCATGAAGGTCACAAAGGTACTGGGGGCATTGGTAATTCCAAAATTGAGGACAACACATTCAAAGTATTTGTATTTAGTTCTGAAGGCAGTCTTTGGGATATCTTCAGGCTTTACTCAAATTTGGTGATAGCCTGCTGGCAGATCAATCTTTATAAAAATTTGGGACCCCCCAGGGCTTCAAAAAGGTTATCAATTAGGGGCAGGGGATACCTGTTCTTAATTGTGACCTCATTGAGCGCTCTGTAATCTGTGACAAGGCAGAGTCCTCCATCTTTCTTTACTACAAAGAAGACAGCGGCACCAAAAGGTGACTTTGATGGTCATATGAGTCCTTCATCAAGGGCCTCATCAAGATAAGCTTTTAGTGTGTTGTCTTATTGTAGTGTGAGGTGATAGATAGTACATGCTTTAGGTACACTTCCTTTGAGGTCAATCTAATGCTGTATACTGCAATCTGGTGGTAAGCCCAGGAGGGCTTCCTGGAAGACAGAGAGGAACTCACTAAGTAGCTGGTCTTGGATGTAATTGTTCTTACGTCTGGTTTCTGTATTTTTGAAATGGATGACTTTGTATGTACAGGTGTTCCAATTGATTTTGATAGGGTCAGTTTCCTCTTCTGTTTCCATTATCTTCACAAACACATGGTCTCTCATAAGTGTGTCAAGATGCGTTGGGTAGACATGGTGGTGCACCTTGCCTTGTTGTATAGTGAGGGTAGCGCCATCCCAGTTGATATGAGGTTTGGTATTTCTAATCCAATCCAGGTCAAGTATAACATCATACTTGGGGATTGGTATAATAGGGCCACTGAGTGTGGTTTGCACATCTCCAATTTGGGCGTATAAAGGTTTTGCCTCTTTGGTGACTGGTGTGCTTATGTTTCTTCCATGATGACCCTCTTGATATTGCTTTGGCCTGTAGGTAGTTTCATAAGGTCAGCAAATTTCTTGTTGACAAGAAATTGGTCTGCTCCAGTGTTGAATAGTGTGGTGCCCTGATATCTGCAAAAAAAGAAAGTATAAGTGAGGAGTCTATTTCCAGTTTGGGCGGCAAACAGTAGAGGGTTGCTGGAGGGTACTTGGATCATAGTGATTGAATCCACGTCTTGGTCCCTGTACAAGTCTTTCAGGTTAGGGGAGTGCGGCTTGCCTAAGCACTCCCCTGGGCTTTTACCTCCTTGTTGGTATCTTTGGTGCTTGCCTGGTTAGCCTGGGCAGTACAATTCATGATTTGAGGATGGGTGTTTTTGGCTTGATTATTTTGTTTGTTTGGTCAAGGGTTGTTTCTTGCTGTGGGGCTCTCCTTTCTCTTATTGGTTGTGTGTAGATTGTCAGATTTTGAGCTGCATGTTTTTCCTTTAGGAATACATCTTCAAGGTTCTTGCAGCAGGTCATGTCAAACTGAAATCTAATGTGCATGGGGAGGCCATTGTAGAAGTCCAGTTGTGGTCTGGGTTTGTCAAAGGGATGGTGTCAGGAGCGCAGTCACATAGGTCTTCATATATAGCAATATATTCCTCAATTGTTCCTGTCATTTTGAATGTTCTGAGTTTGGTCATGATCACAACATTGGAGTCCTTCATGGAGAACTTTTTGAGAAATGCGGCCTTGAACATGTCCCAGTTTTCCTTCTGGTTGGGGTGTTAGTCTAGCCACCCCCTTACAAAATGTGATGCAGTTCCCATGACATAAAGGGCAATTTCACTCACCCAGAGTCTGCGGGGATAGTCTACTTGTGCAAACTTGCTTTGTGTACTGTTGATCCAGAGGGAGGCATTTTCCGGTGTAACCCTACAAAAGCCCCAATTTCTGCTGTGTGTAGGTGTTGAAAGACAATAAAGTGTATCTCAGGCACCTGTGGACTTGCAGAAGTTATAGGAAGGTTTAGGAGTTTTTGGGAGTGGAGAAGGTTGTACTGTTTGGTGGGGACAAGGATGTCTTTGAAGATGATGAAGCCTGTGGGGACATCTTGTCCCTCTTTGTAGTCTCTCCAACCTACAAGAAGGGCCATTTTCTGGACCTTTTTCTTGAGAGGAATTTTCCTTATATTTGCATAGGTGTGGATAACCTACCTGTGCTACCACTGTTGATTATATACTTCTTATGAAGTATAATAAACAATATAAAGGGGAAATTAAGAAGAGAATAAAGTTTATTGGATATGAATATAGGGTAATATATAGTATCATAGAAAGCCACATACTGTCCATGTATGTCATGGTATTCATGGGGCTTTTTCCAGATAATGTCTTTTTAGGACTTGAAAGGTTTGGTCCCGTATAATATGGGCAGCTGATAAGAGTGCCATTGACTTACCTATTAATTGGGGAATCACTTGGGGAGTCACTTTCCCTAGAGGGAGCAATCAAAGATGTTGTGATATTAGTAATATCTAAATAAATGAAAAATTAATGATTAAAACTAAAAAGTAAATGATCAAAAACCAAAAACCAAAAACCAAAAAGTAAAAAATAAAAGTGAAAAACATAGAAGAAAGCAAGTTTATTCCTCACCCTTATTCCCCTTCTTAATTTTTTCTCCTTTCAGGAGGGCAATTGCAATGAGCTCAAGCTGCTTCTTGAGCTCAGAGGCCTTATACTTGTGCTTTGTTGTGTGCTGTATGGCTTCTGTGGACAGGGACAACTTAGTTAAGGGCTTAGTGGGGTACACAGTTGGACAGATAATGCAGCTTAGAGATGGTCTTCTCCTGCTCATGATGGAGGAGAGAGAAGAACTTACTGAACTTGGGATGGAGCCCAAAGTTTGACTTGAGGTGCCTATGATAGGCCTCAATAGCCAAAGTGGTCTTCATCTTGCCATTGACAGCAAACTGGTACATGTTTCACAGGGCCTTGGCTCTAGCCTTGCCTTGCCTTGCCTCTGAGTGAAAACCTTCCTAATTCACTGGGGCTCAAAGTACTCCAGGAAAGGTATAAACTCTATATAATTCACTATGTAGGGATCCTTTGAGAAAATATCAAACCCCTGCATAGTGTGCTCTGGCTTTAAAAAAGCTAAGGCATTGAATTGTGCAAGCACAAATTTGCAGGTGTCCCAAGTGTCCCTCTGGCTCAACCTACTTAGCTCAGCATGGGCCTGCACATTCCAAGCAACTGCTTGGCGGAAGTGGAAGTGGCACCCCTGCACCTCCCCGCTGAACAGCTGCTTGAATGAATTGAACTGAGCAGGCTCAAAGTCCATAATGCACATGTGAGGCCCTAGAGCTCTGAGCCTTACCTTTTCCTCCAAGTCCATGATGGCCTGGTCCTTGTCAGCAGCAGGAGTGTTAGCGCAGATGTGGGTGGGGGTCTTCTTGGCATCATTGTTGTTGTCAGGGGAAAGAAGGGATAGTGCCTTACAAAGGGTGGAGAAAGCACAGGTATATATAGCCTCAGTGGCCCCAGGGAGAAGGAAGAAGGCGGGTGGAATCACCCAGATGTCAATCTGGGCATGAATAATCCAGAGCTATTTGAACATCTGGGGGCAAGTGGCAAAGGTACCATCAACAAGCCAGGTTGATGCACTTTTCAACTCCAGCAGGTTCTGCTATGTTGCGTAGCAGATTATGTGGTCCTTGATGCCGGGCCCATTGTCATGGAAGAGGAAGCGCTCCCCACTCAGTAGCTGCTTAAGCTCATGAGTGAGTGTGAGCTCAGATAAAATGACCAAGGCCTTGGGGGGAGGGGGATTGTTGGCAATCTGCTTATTGCTGATAAACTTGACCAACTGTTTGTGTGTTGGTACCAACTTAAGTTTTTGGGTTTGAGATGTTGCAAAACCTTTATGGCTAGATCAGAATCACAGAGATGAGAGGGGGTGGGGATCATCTGAACCAGATACCATTTAAGCATCTGAGTGATTAGATGATTGGGGGGCTCACATGTGTGCTCCTTCTTCTCAGCTGTTACCTGCTCCCAGCCCTCAGTGTCCAGGTGGGGCCCGCAAGTCTTATCCTCACAGACAAAGTGCTTGCTCTTGGTTTGGCGCTTTTGATTATTACAGTTGAAGATGTAATTGTCAGCAACGTAGCCAGGGCCGCCCTTTACTGACATGATGGGGAAAAATGGGGGAAGCACAAGGGGACTTTGAACTCTTTATCCACATTGCAGATGTTGTGAATGGCCAGTGGATCCCAAGCCACGTGACCAGAATCTTTAAACTTCTTAGAGTATTCCTTAGGCTCATCTTGGGTATCAGATGAGGGAGGGGAAAGAGCCATCAGGAGGGGGAGGGGAAGGGTTCTTTGAGGCCTGCTTGGATGCCTCCTTTTTCTTACCAGAAAAAGAGGTGGGCTCCTTGACAGCCTTTGCTTTCTTAGTACAGTGCTCCTTGGTGGGTTCAGAGTTGGCCTCTGACTCATAAAAAGAGTGATTAGTGAGAGAGTCATCACTTTTATTTGAGGACTTGGGGGGAAGGTGAAGGGGAAATGGAAGATGAGGGTGGAGGGGGGAGATGGAGTAGGAGACTTTGTCTTTGCAGGCTTCTTGATATGCTTGGGTGTGGTGGCTGGTTCTTTAGAGCCCTTGGAGGCTTGGGACTTGGTAGGCTTATTGTTCTTGTTTGATCTTGGCTAAAGAAAAAATTAATTTATAAATTAAACAGTATGAAAGATATAAGACACAAAGAGGTAAAGCAAAGCAAAAGTTAAGTAAAAAGTATGCAAATAAAGTTTATTTTTACAAGAAAAAACCATAAAAAAGTAAATAGAAGCAATTAAGAAACTCAAAGTATAGATATAAAGATTAAAACATAGAAAATAAGTTATTTTTTGATGAAACATTAAAGATGTTAGGTTCAGCATAACATCTTAGTGCTAAATTAATGTAAAAGTATAATTAAAAATCAAAAAAGTATATAAAAGTTATATGGAAAGTAGCAGGAAGAGTAGTATATTAATTGCAAAAATATATTATGTGGAATTTTTTTATTGGGAATTAAAAATCAAAATATAGTAAAGTCTCAAGTTTGCCACTGTCAATCAGCTGAAAAAAACTGAATTCTCACTGTCAAGTATCCCAGAGTTGAGCAGAAACATCAAATTTACTATGTTTTTTTACATATAAAACTTGCTTAAATTTAAAACAGATTTGAAAGTTAACCCAAAAGAAAGGCAGTTTTATATGTTCAAAATAAAATATACAACATAAATTAAAAAATTAAATGAATAGGAAGGTGTTTATTAGTGTTTAGTTATGCTGGGAGGAGCTGGGAGTGAATTATTTACCATAGTGTTGGTTACAACGTTAAGAAGCTCTCTTTACTAATCCCCAAGTTAAAGTGTCAAGTGGATGAGTGTCAAGTGGATAAAGTCAAACAGAGGGGGAGTTGAGCTTCTGTTTTTTATAAATTACACATAAAATCTCTTAATAAATTGGGCTTAATTTATGTGGCACACTAATCCAAAAACCCGTAAATGACAATGTAAAACAAGTGGGGTATTTGATTAATGTCTATACCACTAAATCCAGTATAGTGGTGCTTGGAAGCTTAAACAACAACTATGGACACTAATAATAAAATATAATAGTAAATAACAAAGTTTATATAAATGCATATGTATTTTATTTATAAAATTAAGATTTGGCTTAAAAAGTGTCAAACTGGCCACTTTTTAAAGAGTAGTGAACACAGGTTTTTTCATTTTTGCTAGTATATTTACTTATAAATTGCCCCTTAAATTGGTCTTTTAGCTAACCAAATTATTAAACAGAGTCAAATTCAAGTAAATTTAAACTCAGTTTTTGGTTTTGAACCCCTATATTACTAGTAAAAATTAGCTTAAAATCCGTTAAAGCAAAAATACTAATATATTTGCATATGTTGCACTCAACAAAGTGTCAAGTACCAGGGAGTTGAGTACCAGGGGTCAACTTCACCACAGTTGCCCTCCTGGCTGCAGTGGCCTCCGCTGTAACCAACAACCACACTTAGAACATGGCTTACCAGGAATGGACAAAGTTCTTTGCTTGCATTTCTGATAACCAGTGCAATTAGTTGGCCTTGCAAAAGTGCCTGACCTCATTGTTGAAAACACTTGCTCCTCTCTCCCAGGATATCCAGAGATTGGCTATGCAAGTTGGATGACCATCATGCTGCATGGCAAGGGTGTTGCAATATTGAGTACTCTACTCTAATTGCCATTGAGATAATGGGAATTAATACATTAGTACAATTTGATAATGGATTCCTTAAGTTGATTTCCTCAATTGCAATCTTATTCAACCTTGGGAGTCCACCAATAGGCTTTTGGTGGCAGCCTGTCAGGCTGCCCTGGGGCCAGCGGAGCCGCTGATAGGCTTACAGAGGAACAGTAGTCTGGTGCAACGGGAGATGCTGCTGGGGTGGACTTTGGAGGCTTTTGGGTGAAGCTTGCATAAATTTTTTTATATAAATATCTACTTTAAGATGTAAAGTAGTCCCACAAAATTTTACATGATGGTTAGATCATCAGTTTAAAAATAAATTAAGCTTCTTAAAAGCTTAAACTCTTGAGTTTGATTGGCTTAGAAGTGTAGGATGATCAACCAAGCATCCAGGTAAGCCTTCACTAAACACATTACTAACTTTTTTAACTCAACATCTATAGATTCACTTCAAACTTAAGGTAAGTTTTGAAATATATACATAATACTAAATTTATTAATCATAGTAGATCAAGGATAGTCAAGGTAAGCATATTTTAAAAAGTTTGAAGCTAACTTTGAATTAAAAAGGTAGTAAATTTTTAAAAAAACTAATTTGATTAAAAAAATTAGAGCTGCAAATCAGGTATGCTTTTCATTAAAATTACTAACCTTATTTCCAATTTAGATGGACTTGGTCCACAGCAGATCTTGGGGTGGGTAAACTATTTTTTCTCAAATTTACTAACCTAGATTAAGAAAATCCAGATTTTTGCCTTGGAGTTAATCATAAGGATGGTAAATAATGTTTTGAATCACTAGTATTTTTTAACCTAGCTGCATTTCAGGTGATTATTTTCAAAAATAAACTACTAACCTTCAAAGCCTTTTAGATGAGCTTAGTCAGCAGCAGATCTTGGGTTGGTAAGTTTTATTTTTACTAATTTTTCAAAGTATATTTAAAAACACAAGTCTTTTCCCTGAAGCAAATCTTGGTTTGGTAAGTCATTTTGCTAAAAACTAACTTTTTTAAAAAATGCCCAGTTTTTACTGCAGCAGATCTTGGAGTTTGGTGAGAACTTTGTGCCAACTAACTAAAATTTGTTTTCACTCTGAAGCTGCTCATGGGAAGGGTAAGTTTTTTCTTTCAAATTTACTAACCTAAGTTTAAACCTCAAGATTTTGGCTTGGAGATGATCTTGGATTGTGTGAGTTTTTTTAACAATTTTTTTAGTAAATTTGTGTATGGTGAGTATTTCTAAGATCATTATGCTATCAATATTTTCTAATCATTTTTGATCCAGCTTTCACTTAAAAAATACTTTTCTTCAAGTAAATATTAAAATGAAACATTTCACTTGATTTAAAATTAACTATTACCTATCTTGATTATCTTACTTTTATTTTTTAGACTGATTTGTTTTAAAAATTTACCTTTTGTCCTTTGCAAATTTTTACTACCAAAAACTACATATTGTTATTACTCTGGAATTGTTAAATGGTTTAAGCAATTCCTATGCTTAGATTATTTTATTTATGGAGCTGAAAGAAAGTTTTTGGCAACTTTTTTTAGTTTTAAATCCATCTGACATTATTGCAAAAATATTTTTACTTGAAAGTGTCAAAGACCAACTATATTACTTTAAAAAAGTGTTTTATTATAGATGCCTTTATTTTGATAGCATTTGCCTTATTATTATAAAGATCTCTATCTTCAAAGCTACTTTGTTGTTTACTTACCAAAAGTAATACCCTAAAGAATTAAGAAATCACTAAAGAAAAAAATTAATTGAGCTAGCTTTTATTCCTGAGCTTTTTGGTATAGATTATAAAAATAAATATGTCAGAAATTAAACCCAGGCAAATGAAAAAATATTAAAATATTTTAGGGAATGTCACCAACTAACTCAGATATGTTAAAAAGTAAAAAGTATAAGCTGATAAGTGCCATCTAGGGGCATAAATAATAATAATTTTAGATATACAATATAAAAGATAAAAATTTCAAAACAAAAAAAGTTGTATGAAAAACTAAATCAAACATACATGTTTCAGTTAAAAAATAGTATTGTATGGTTTTAACTATAGACTGTATCAGCTATGACAGAGAAAAATATATATTTATACCAAATGCTTAAAATTTAAAAAAAGGTATTGATTTGTCCTTTGGAAGTCAAAAATTGTTATTGATAATAAAAAAATATTTCAAAAATATTGTAGTTTAAAGATAATGCAAGAATTATTCAATCTCTCACTGCTTATATGTCAAAAGTATAATTCATAATAAAAGTAAAAAATTATAAAATAAGACTTTGCTGATTGAGTAATAGAGATAGTTGCATAGCATCTCCTTATACCTCTCCAAGGAAAGTTGCACAAACAAAGCAATTATCATTTTTACAATAAAAACTATAACTTTGTGTACCACTAATAATCTTAGAAAACTAGAATAATGAACAAAATTAGATTTTTTGCTGAACTAATCAAAGAATTTCTGCTAGGGTAACAGAAAATACCAGTAAGCAGCTATGAAAAAGCTAATTGTAGAACAACTGTTATCTTTTGGTACCCTGTCCACCACTCATAGCTTTATAATAAATCATTTGTGCTAAGATTTTATAACCATGGCTAAAAACATTGTAAAAATATATAAATACATTTACCTTCAAGCAAAGCTAATTACCAGCAATAAACTGGAAACACATACCAGTAGGCTGCCGTAAAAGAGTAAAGATGAGCGTAGTACAGCTTTGCTCTTTTGGAAGCCAGCCTGACACATCTTTACTTTTACCAGCTATAGACTAGAAACACATACCAGAGGACTGTCATTGTTAAACGCTTTTTACCAGCAATAAACTGGAAACACATACCAGCAGGCTGCCATAAAAGAGTGAAGCTGAGCGTAGCACAGCTTTGCTCTTTTGGCAGCCTGCCTTACACACCTTTCCTTTTACCAAACCATATCTGATAAAATTTATTATCTGAAGTTAAATATTTATTTATTTGTGTAAATAAATAAATCTTTTAAAAAGTGCATTCCAAGCAAGAGACTTGGGGTCAGATTTAGGCAGACTGTATAAAAGGAAACTAATCATGAACAATGTGAATGATTTGTTTGCTTTTGAAAGTATTCTGACCAGTACACACTTGTTGTATTCAGCTGGTGGAGCTAAAATACTCAGGCTTATTATCAACTAATATGAGTTTAATAAACACAGCTTTTAACCTTACACTTAACACTTATACTTTGATATTGCCTTTTATTTAGCAGTTGAAGTTAGAGTTTAATAAGCCTTAAATAGTTTAGTGATATTAGCATATTTTATCTATACTTTATTTTAGATAAACTTTAGCTTGTAGATTTAGCTAGTTTAGATAGCCCAAATATACAACATTGGTGCTCATTTAGTGTTTTGACCATTAACTTAAGTTTGTTGAGGGGGAGATAGCCTTCTTAATTTTCTATTAAAATTAAGTTTTAGCTTATAAGATTAAAACAGTCCTTCCTTGTGTCTTTTTTTTATTTTTGGCTGCTATAAATTCAGCTTCTAAGTTTTTAATTTACTTGATTCTAAAAAATTGTCAGCTTTTTAAACTGCAAATTCCACTTTTTTCCATTAGTCAACTCCTCCTGAAAAAAGCACAGTTGTGTTCAGAAGCAAAAAATTTATTCATCATCTTAGTTTCAAAGCTTTTAGAGCCAAATAGTTGTGCTACTTAAAATCCATTTACAAAAGTTGTATTAAAACTTAGAGAAAATAAGGGGGAAAGAGCTAAATTGCTCTATTTTTTATTAATCAAGCCTGTCTAAAAATATTACTACTGTGTTAAGAAGCTCAAGTTACATTACCTCTCTTCAGAAAGATTAGATAATTTTTTTTGAAAAATAATCATTTGCAAGCCTGCTTATTCTTTGACGCAAATTTCTAATTTTTACTTGCCAATACTAAGTTCTCTTAATTTTTATTCTTTGCAGTTTATTTTTACCTTTCATGCTTGTGTTTACAGATGGGGGAGGTATTCCTCTGAAGGAAATATATTTTGTTTATAAGGGATTTCATCACACAGTTTCTTGTGGTGCATTATTTGTATTAGAGTTAAATCACCTTCAAAACTGTACTGTAAATTCAGAACCTGAATGTAAAAATGTGGGATTGTCAAACCCTTGGTCCAAATTTTTAATCACTTTTGCAGGCCACTCAGCTGAGTGAAATTAAAATATTAAACAAAATTATTGATTTAATTTGACTTTTTTTGATTTATTTAAATTAGCAAATTTCAAATCTCTTGAGCAGATAACTCAACTAACAAAAGACAAAACACAACAAACAAATGTGGGATACATGAATCAGAAATGCAGGATTCTAATGTACAATTTCAGATTTCCTGTATTTCAAACAAATCATAGACATCATGTAAAACTTAACAAATCTGAAATTGCGGGATTCTCAAATCCAAGAACCAAGTTTCAAATCATAATTGCAAGGAATTTGAAATAAATATAATTTATGGGTGTCTCAAAAAGGATGCCAAAGGATCTAGAGTGGATTTGTGCTGATCATTTTGGAAATCATAGGCATTCTCAAAAATCACCCTATTCCATTTTAGGACAGCTAAAATTTAGATCATAATATTAACAAAATTAACATATATAACAATAAAATTGACTAAAATATACATTCCTCTTCTTGAGTTTTAAAATTTTAATAAAAAATTATTATGTCTTCTTTCAATAACAACCAAGTCAACAAGCTGTTCCCTGGCCTTGACAAAATCATGCAGGGCTACATTGGGTCTCTTAACAGTGAAGCCTCTGTCTATGGCCACTCCCAACCTGCAGGCCCCTCTGCAAGCACTACCTAGGAGTCTATTCTTTCTCCTGCAACTTTCAGCATGGCCCTATTTGCCCACCATGCACAGGCAGCTGCCAACCCAAATTCCTTATCAGCAATGGCATCCAGAACCAGCCATTTTAGCCATGGGGTCACCCAGAGAGCCCAGGACCCCAAAACAGGCAATCAGATGGCATTGACCAGTTCACAAGATGGACATATCCCTCCCTCAGCCAATCAGCCTGCAAGATGCAGAAGAAAACTAATCACTCCAGAGATTGTTTTTGAAATGGTTGAAAAGCAAGGAAAGCTTATGTCCCTTGGGGAAATTGCGGCCATAATAGGGTTTGCAAAGTCTACTGTGGCTGCAACCCTGTGAGCCCACATCAACTGTGGCCCCCTACCAAGAGGACCCCAACTGGCACCTGTACTTCAACTAAAGGTGACACAGCCCATCCCCTTATGATGGCCATTATGGAACATGACCTGCAGATGCCCCTGGTCCAGGTATGTCTCTAGTTGGGACTCCACAGCATCTTCACCAACAAAAGAACAGTGAATTTGTGGATGAACAGAGTTTTGGTTGCTGCTAGAATCTTGTCCAATCAAGTTCTCAGTGGCCCCATTTTGGTGGACACTGACCCCTACAATTCAACTATTATTAATTTTATCAAAAGAAGGATAATGAGAGCCCGTAATAACGTAATTTTTCTGTTGTATGCTAAGATATCTGCAAGTATCCAAGATTTTGGAGAGAAGCATATCCAGTCTGATGTGTACAAGCGTGGCCCAATATTGTATTAGTTTGTTGGGGTTTTATTGGCAGTTTTTCCATTGTATGTCAATATTACTTGGCAATATTGAACACTGCAGATGGGTATGCCTACCAGATGGAGCTCAAGGCCATGCTGGAGAAGTGGGCCACACAAAACACCATGCAAACAGTTGTACTGAGTGCAGAGATGGAGCAGCAGGAACGGGCTACCCAAGAAATCAGGGCTGCAAGGCATACCTGCTGGTCCTACTCCATCAACTACGCCAACATGCATCTTGCAGATGTATGTCTCTACAATTTTGGTTCTGCCCTCAGGCGCCTAAAGCCTGCCACCTACAACAAACTATGCACCCAAATTGATAAGGGGTATGAGCTTTTCCCTTCCGCGTCCATCCAGGACTTATTTGATCTCATCATCTTTTATGCAAGTGATAGTGATAAGTCCAGAAAGGACCCCTGTCTCCCCAAACGCCAGTCCAGCCATTTTGTCAAGCCAGTATAATTGACAGAAGAATAATTCAAGCAACTGAAGCAATCAGCTCTTGCTGCCCCTTCCCAGTCAACAAACCCTGCCTCCCCAACCCCCCATCAAGCCACACGCCTTCCAACCCTGACTCCCAAACCACCACCCATTCTCTCCCTACCATCTCTGATGCCGTCTCTTTCACAGGCGCAGATGAAGGCAATGTTCATTCCACTCATTTCCTCCCCTTCCTGTCCTTTGATTAGTAAATAAATCTTTTATTTGTGACAACTTATTAAAATTGATATCTCTCTTTCAGTTCATAATTAATATTATTTTCTTTTTACATTATCAAATTTCCCATAATTAATACAATGTTGTACATTTTACAAATAGCTTAAAATTATGAGCATACATATTTTTCATCATCATTAATAAATTAAAGACAATAAACACAAATATTGGATTATAATATTGCAATTAGACGTCAACTATTGATATTTAGAATTTATGTGCATAACTCAAAGCATTTTGTTTAATAAATGTCACTATAAACTAGGCCTTTTTCATTGTAATTTATCTAAATGGACTGTGTTTATATTAGAGAGCCATTAACGCTTAGTACAAATATTGATACATAGTGCATTTTACAGCCTGTATATTTACCTATTGGTAATAATTCTGTAAACTTTTCAGTTGGATTTTGCAAGGTAATAATAATGTAATGGATTAATTAATTACAGTTTATTAATCCATTTCATTATTATTACCTTAAAAATCTGACTGAAAAGTTTACAGAATTATTACCAATAGGTAAATATACAGGCTTTAAAATGCACTATGTATCAATATTTGTACTAAGCGTTAATGGCTATCTAATATAAACACAGTCAATTTATTTTAAATTATAATAAAAAAGCCACATTTACAATTGGTTTTATTAAACAAAATGCATTGAGTTATGCACATAATATCAAAATACCAAGAGTTGATGTCTAATTGCAATATTTTAATGCAATATTTATGTTTATTGTCTTTAATTTATTAATGATGATGAAAAATATGTATGCATTGAAGATAGTACTATAAAAACCAGTTTTTGATGGAATTAAAACAAAATGTCAACTATCTATAACTTGATAAACAATTTAGAAGTACACCTGCAAAAGGTTGTTAAAAAAGAAAAATATATCAGGAAAATGGTGACAGGAAAGCTGGGTAACAAGGGCCAGCCACTAATCCAGTCAAAAGAAGATGCTCTGGATAAATTGGGAAATATTATAGATGCAAAGAATAAAGAAAAATTACTTCATCTACAGGGAAAATTTTTATCAAGTCTAAAGTTCAACAATGCAGCCTACAATTTACAGGAGTTCTGGCAGGGGGCCAAAGAAAACAATAAGATCAAACTAATTGAAGGAACAGAAATTCAAAAGGAAACCAACACCAATGAAGAGGAAACCGGCCAAATGGAAACAGATGAAAATGAAACACAAGCAAGAAGCAGAAGCGCTTCAAGAAATACAGAAGCTTTATCAACTGAAAACCAAGAAGAAACACAAGTTGCAAGAAATCTAAGAAAAATTAAGCCTAGAAAAATTAATGAAGAGCATCCAACGCTCATGAATTTTGCTAAAGTGACGCCTGTGGCTGAGGGGGCCACAGGGGAAACAATTAGTTAGTCTTTTTATGGTTTACTTATATTTATTTTAGTCATCAAAAGGAATGGGGATGAGGTCGCAGAAGTGGCAGCTTATACACCAAGTTGGTTTTATGGGGGTTACCAGTCACTGGTGGCCCCTGTAAAAAAAAATAAACAAAAACCAAATAAATAAAATAATTCAACAGAATATGGATAATTTTTTTAATATTGAAGCTCAAGATAGGGAATATTCACCACCCGCAGGGTGCTTGCCATGGATAAGGGAAGCATATGAACTAGGATCAACTATCAAAATCAAAGAAATGAATGAAATTTGCGGGGATATCAAACTGAACTTTGATGAATACATATACAAAAGCATTCAACAATTCCCCTTCACAAACATCAACAAATATGAAAAGAATTTAACAAAAACCGACTTTCAAATAGGAAATGAATATTTGAAATCTGCAATTTTTAATGAAGTTTTTAAGGCACTATCAAATAAAGTTGGGGATGAAGTCCTTGTGAATAATTTTAAACCTTTATTTATTTCATTTGCCGAGGCCTGGGGGGCTGATTCAAGTTGGGCGCCCCCTGGAACCCTCTTCAAGTTCAACCAAACGTCCTATATTAATAGGTTAGTACAAATATTCAAAAAATTATGCATGTTCTTGGAAAAGTATACCTTGCAAAGAATCCACGTCACAGTATACCTGGGAATCCTCCTCCACTGCATATTAAAAACCAACGTCAAAAAGTTGGAAGATGTACCTATTCAAATGGATATTTGCCGCGTAGCCCTCAACCGCCAGAAGACACCACAGGGATACAGGACAGTCAAGCACGTCCTGTATGACTCATTTGCATTGGCAACACTATACAGGTACTACATGCCCCCTGAAAAAAACCTACTAGTCAATTCACTCACCCGCCTGCCTTTTATCAAACAATCAGCAACCACTGGGGTACAGGGCGCCACCCCTCTAGCAATCACATCCAGGGTTGTCCACCACGTACAGAAGAGTACATGATCCAATTAGATGCATTAGCTGAAAATTTAATTTTGGGGTATAATTCCCCAGAATAATTACATTCCCTTTGCAGTTAGCATCCCCCGATAAATATTTTCCCCTTGCAAATTAATTTTTTTACTTTTTATATTTTAATACTAAATTTTTTAATACTGAAATATGTATTATTAAAATTTTACTATAAAAATTTAAATATTACATATTTAAATACTAAAAAATTTAGTATCTAAAAGTTAATATTAAAATTTTAATAATACATATTACAATATTAAAATTTTTAATATCAAATATTTTGATATTAGAATAAATCATGATTTAATAAATATAGTTAAATCTCAAATATTTAAACTTGAATATTTAACTTTTAAAATTTATAATTATAATTTTACTTTTAATATTTTAATTTTAATTTTAAATTTTAGTATGTAAATTATAATATTAATATATCTAAATATATTACAAGGCATTAGTTAAAGTTGCAACCACATCAAATATTAAAAATAAGTTAAAAATGTTTTTATTTATTAGCTTTCTGAGTACAGGTTTATTTATCACATAGATAAACATTGAGAATTGAATTTATCTGCATCATGTGGCCTGCTCCACTATTGTTCTAAACAAATGATTGTTTAGAACTCAAATTACCTTTTACTCATAATGTGATTTGGTAAACATATCTGATATACTTGACCTATGTCCTAAGTACTAATTAGTAAGCAATACATGAAAATCATTGGTGGTTGTGTTCTGTGGCTATAGTGGCACTGAAATAACACGGATCAGATGATGACATGCAAGGTCCAATTTGTGGCTTAAAAAAGCCAAAGTACCATCAACAAGTCACATTTATTTAAATAAACTAATTTATTTCTATCTTTTTTAATTTATTTATTTGTTAGTGCAACAGTCAATATAATATTCAGTGCATTAGAATAAAAATATTTGTCCTCATACCTAGTATAATTAAATTTATTTACCTTTTCTATGTATTCTTAAATGTCTATAATACATTCAAATGTCACATTTATATATATAAATAATTATTGAGTCCTAATAAAAACAAACTAAACAAAATTAAAACTAAATAAAACCCAGAGCACCCATTTATCTGATTGGCTCAGAGGCCAGGGCTTTTGGGAGGAAGGATTCTGAGTGCTCATAGAAAGCCGCCATCACATCAGGTGGCATTGCAAATTGGCTGATCTCAAGAATATTGAATAGGTCCTCAGTGTCCTGAGGAAGGCCTTGTTTCACCTTATTCTTTATCCAACCAAACACCTCCTGGATTGGATTCAGGAATGGTGAATATGGCGGAAGGAAGAGAAGTCTCATTGGACAATTGGTAAGTCGGTGGCTGGAGGTGTGGCTGTTTTTGTCAATGGGGGGGTGGATTTGGACACAACCAGATCCACTTTGTGGAGCCTGACATTATCAAGCACAACAACGTTGTTTGTGCTGCTGTAATTTATCCAAAGGTACTCCTTGACAGCTCAGAGAAATTTGAGAAAGGTCCTGCTGTTATGGAAGCCTTTAATCATCTGATGCTGGTCCAAACCGCAAGGACCAAGAAGCGCAACCATGGAATAGGTCTGGGAACAGACAGCTGCACAATGGGCTACACCATCCTTGGACCTCTTCTCAACCCACCCATGCCTAGATCTGAGTGAGGAAGAAAACAACAATTTGTTGATATAGAAGAACTGGACATTCCCAGTCTCCTTTAGTGCCAGATATGTCTTGGCATAAATGTGTTGATCCTTGATGGTCTTTTCACTGTTTCTATTGTACGGAGAAACTCCAAGCACCTTCCACAAGAAGCCCAAATCAACCATTGCTTTGTAAACAAGGGTTTTAGAAACAGAAAGCCTGAACTCTGTGGCAAGCATTGATTGGACAGCAAGTGTGTCCAGGTGGCAATCCTTGGCTACCCACTGCTTGATTGCATCAATATGAACATGCTGAAGGAGTTTGGGCTGCCGCTTAACCTTAGTGGATTTGGCAATTTGCCCGGTGTTGCCATACTTGGTGTTGATGTTGGCAATGTATCTGGCTGTGACACCAAATCAGGACACAATATCCCAAACCGTCATTCCCCTGTTCAAGCAGTTGAGGAGAGCTTCACACTCACTATCTGTCAACCAACGCCGGCCCTTGGCAGGTACCACGGCATCCTGGCTACCAGGCTCAACACAGGGGATGGGGACTTTTGTGTAGAAGATGGGATCACGCTTGGTTGCGCTGGTGCTGTTAATGGTGGCATAAGACACAGGCACAGATGGCTCCTCAGTTGTGGCCAATGGCTGATAGGAGGTATCAAAGACGCAGGGGCAGGAAGTAGCAACTCTTGGGTCAAGAGTGTGAGGCCAGGTGACAACTGGGTATACAGTGGAGGTGTAAGTAACCTCAGTGTTCCCGGTGACCCTGGTGTAGGAGACTTTTGTGGCAGGCCTTGAGAGTGGCTTCTGTCTGGGATTCAAGCTGGTAGTTCTGGCTTGGGATGCGGGAGGTGGTTGGCTGGCGCTGACACCTTGGGAGGCCTATGTATCAGCATGACTCCCCTTGAGTTGGGTTCTGGGTCTGTTCTTGGACCCTCTGGGACACCCTCGTGGATGGGCTGCCCCGCAGGCTGATGCAGGAGCGGGTTGGGAATTCAATTGACGGTCCATAAAAATAAAATAAAAAATATATTTTAGATTAAAAATATGTATTTATTTGAATTTATTGGTTTAGTTGTGGGTAGTTGTTTTCTCTTGATTTAGCCTTGAATAGTAGCAGAGTTTCTATATCTGTGATTTGAAGTGAATAATATTGTATCCTTTCCAGATTTAGATGATTTTAAAGTTTAATCACTTTTTATGTCTAATTATGGTTATTGAGATTGAATTTTTAGTTTGATTTTATGCAGAGTGGAGCTTCTTTATTTGGGTTGGTGTTTCCTAGTGTGCTTAGTGTACATTAAATTTGGATTCCATTTCCCGCAATTTTAAAAAACATAGTAAACTTAATGAAAATGGCTGATGGATTTGAATGCTTCAAATCTGATTCCAGTTACTTCATTTTGTCCATTGAAAATATGCAGTTTGACTTGAAATTTGCAAAGTGTCTATGAGTTCCTACATTTTCAAATATTCAAGTAAAAATACAAAAAATCAATTTAATTAAAAAAAGGCCATCCCGCAAAAGTGATTTGAAATTTGGACCAAGGATTTGACAATCCTGCATTTTTACGTTCAGGTTCTGAATTTACAGTAGCAGTATTTTCTATGATTTAAAATTTTATTTTGAAGATTTACTTGATAAGTTCTACCATTCAATTGGTTTAGATGCACTTCTAAATATATCTATTTCAACTTTTATGATATTTGCACTAGACCTTCATTTGAAAGAAAAGCAAGTGATACAATAAATAATATTGTCTCTAGCAGTTCTTGCTAAAAAAATGATCAGTGAAAAAAAATAAAAAATATTGCTTGTAGCAGTTCTTGCTTAAAAAATAAAATGGTCAGTAAAAAAACAAAATAAAAAACTATACAAAACCAAAATATACTTTGTGAAAAAAATATACATCAGTCAAACCAACCAAAGTTGCTGACAAGTCAGATACTTTCCCTCCTGCTCTCAAAGCTGTTGCAGCCTCAGTTGATCTTTCTTCTTTGCCAGCCTCAGTTGCAAGTAGTTCTACTCCAATATCCAAGCTGCTCTTCTTACTGGTGATATTTCTAATAAGACCCAGGATCTTCTTCTTGATGACACTCCTCTCTTGCTTGATATTGAGACATCTGGTGGTGTGATGAATGCTCTAATTAAAAGTAACAACACTGCCCCCACCAAGACGTCTGAGATCTTCTCCATCTACAATGATAACCAGCCCAGTGTTGTGATTCAAGTCCTAGAGGTTGAACATAACCACACCAAGGATAAAACCCTTTTGGGCAAATTTGAGCTCTTGGGAATTTCCCCTGCTCCCAAACATACAGGATTTAAACAATTATCCTTTATCCATTAAGCCAATATTGATAATACAAGTGAGCCCACTGCTACAGCTATCACTTATGAAAGTGAAAATAAGAAGGTTATCAAAACTAATTCTGAGCCTGACATCAATTGTATGTAGCACACACCACATGGTGATAAACCTAGAATGGCTCTCATCACTGCCACTTGTGACACTGCTATAGGCAAAAACTTCCTTCTTTTGGCTTGGGGTCTTACGCTGTTACTCTCTGCAGAGTCCCCTTTACACATATTATACCAAATATTGTGTAAAGGGTTAAGTAAGCTGATCATTATAGAACATGAGCCCTCACTTCTTGTATATTCCAACATTAGGTTGGAGAATATTTACAATACTGTTGTAGATATGCACATTCCAAAGCTCCTTATGGAAAGAGGCTGTGATGTTGTTGTGAATCTCAACTTTGCTAAGACTCTACCTCTTCTTCCCACTATCAGAAATGGATTCTCTTCTTACAAATAAGTGTATCAGATTCACAATCTGAGGGAGCTGCCTCTCTGCAATCATTGGTTATTCATGTTTAATCTCACTGCCCAAAGGCTCTTGGTTTTCCAATCTGCCAAGGATGACAAGGGGCTATGCTCATATGATGTGTCCCTAGTAGATACTGGTTGCATTTACGCTAAAGTAGAGAATCAGGCTCATTTACATTCTGTGCCTGCTACACTTGTAACGGCTCTGTGACTGTACAACAGTCACTATTGAGTATTTGGCCAAATAAATGCTCTGAAATATAAATTTATCTCTGTTTTTCTGATTATTGCATGTATATAGGTTGGATTGGAAGTCTTAAGGTTAAGATTCCTGAAAACTGGATATCTAGGTTCAATAAAAGAAAAGAAGCCAAGATTGGCTGAGTCAATCTTGGAGACGGGATGTCTAAAAACTGTTTAATTAATCAGGTAAATTGATTAATAAATACACAGGAATATAATTAATGAGGATTTAATTATATTGTTTAATTACCTTGACTGTGTCAAGAAGTTTGGTTAAGGACAACCATAAGTAAACCCCCAAATTTTGGGTTAAAAGCGCCGCCTAATGAATTTGCAAAGCGCCCAGGCGCCGCTATCAAAATTTTTCAGGCGCTGGGGCGCCGCAGTGATGCCTGGTTTGAGTTTCAACGCGTTTTAATAGGGGTTTAAGGCAAAAAAACCATTAAATGTGAAGATAACTAGATAAAGGCAAGGATGCCTAGGAATTCAGGGTTAATCAGCTGGTTCCCAGTTGGAACACCAATAGCTGAGTTTTGGGATGTTTAATCTATAGGGTTTTTGGCGCTGGGAGCTGAGGAAGCTCCATGCTGAATTGGTACATTGGGATGAATGGAGTCAGGTGACTTCTTCCCATTGTAGGTTGATTCTCATAGGTTGAGAAATATTAGAGATCTTTTAGGTAAAGATCTAGATTTGGATAACTCAAATGTCATAGATCACATGAGATGGATCATAAGTTGAATCAGGAACTGGAGGGGTTTTCAGCCAAATATGCCCCAAATGGTATATAAGCAAAAACAGCTAAACTTTAATAAAGATATATATTGTTGATTTTGACGCTTTCCCCTCAACTACCTTTTCAATTATTATGTCTGCTTTGTTAAATTTTGAAAGGGCCAAATTTGGAGTACTTTACGTGGAAACTGCTGCTGTCAGGAAAGAGGTTCCTACAAGTTTGTTGGAGGAAGCTTGTACAAGCTTTGAGGTCACCAAGACTGTTCCTGAGGAGTCCTTGGTAGAAGTAAAGGCTGCGTTTGAAGAGTTATATTCCAATTACTTTGCAAAAGAAGGTACTCCTGCCCAAGGAAACTGAATCTATGCATGGGATTCCTGGAACCTGTTAGTAAGATGAGACAAAATCTTACAGCAAGTGAAAGCAAAGGCAAATTGTGAAATTGAGGCTTTAAGGGCAAGGGAGGAAAAGAGCATTGAGATCATGGCCTGTTGATGGGATGATAATAAAGCGTTGTCTCACAAAATTGCCTCTCTGGAGACAAAGCTCTTTGAAGCTTCATCAAAGGAAGGTAATGGGAATAAGATTCAAGGGCAGGATAATGGCGGGATGGACTGGTTGGACCTGGATCCGTCACATGCTCCTTACAAGGGTACCCAGAAGTTTGTCACTCACATCATTACCCTACAATGGGATTACCTTGCTAGTCAGTACAATAGTTGTGTTTTATTTACTGTTGGGGAGCTTGCACTCCTAAAGTTGCAATATCTGGATCTATTATGCAACTTTCTCACACTTGCCATTACTGTATCTTACTCCATTGATATAAGATTTCCTGAAACATTATCAAAAGCCAGTGTGATTTATATGAGCCCTAATGGTTGTGACTTGAAGACAAACTCTAAGGAAGAAAATAATGGGTGGTATCAGATAGATAGCCACCCAATAGTTCATCTTTCATGGCTTAAGCTAAATATTGCTAGTCATGTTATTCTGTTAGTTGTTTATGGCTTTCACAAACTTTCCCTTCTTACCGCACTTGACACAACCACTCCTAGTACCTCCCTTACTAGTGGAGCTTATGAAATAGAGACAGCCTTGGGGAAAGACTATGTCAATGAACAACTATATCACACTAGTTACTGGCCATGATTCACTTCAGGCTGTAACTACACTAGCTCAGCACTAAATAGGCTCAACAAGGCTGGACTTTTAGACAATGATACCTTAACTCTTAGTATTAATACTATTGGTGGTATTGTGGTCAAGACTATTAATCACAATGACGCCATATCTACCAAGGAGTCCTTGATCTTCTACACCACCAGCAATTCTCAACAGGTTAGCGCTATACAGATCTATCAGGGTGACTGTGCTTCTACCAAAGGTCTTATTCTCATGAGAACATTAAATCTGACCAATAGCCCCCCTCCTGGTATGACCTACATTACCTATCCCTGAAACCCTAGTATGTACACCAAGACTGAGGTTTCAGAACCTTGCTCCCATGTTGTCTTTTCCCAAGACATAAAGGCTGAGCTTACTATTACCATAATGACTGGACCTAACATCCTCAAGGTTGAGGATTCCACAATACAACCTGATCTTAAAAATGCCACCTGGTTAGAAAGTTATCCTATCAGTTTTCCCAAAGCTACTGCACCTATTACAATTAGTACCATCAGCTCTAGAAAAGAACATGAGAAGTTCTTCTACTACAATGTCAAAAGTCTGCCCTTACCCAATTCAAACAATGTTATTACTACCAATTGGATGTACAAAGAGCCCACCTCCCTCAATCCTCTGATCTTGGATCATGTAACCCTTACTCCTCCCTTCAAGGCGCAATCCAAGAAATGTAAACCCTATGTCAAATCTAGAGGTGGGAAATGTTGCAATATTGAGTACTCTACTCTAATTGCTATTGAGATAATGGGAATTAATACATTGATACAATTTGACAATGGATTCCTTAAGTTGATTTCCTCAATTGCAATTGGATTCAACTGGTGGATCTAAAATGCTCAGGCTTATTATCAACCTATATGAGTTTAATAAACATAGCTTTTAACCTTACACTTAACACTTATACTTTGATATTGCCTTTTATTTAACAGTTGAAGTTGGTGTTTAGTAAGCCTTAAATAGTTTTGTGATATTATTATATTTTATATATAGTTTAGTTAAGATAAACTTTAGTTTGTAAATTTAGCTAGTTTAGATAGCCCAAATTTACAACAGAGGGCAAATCAAAGCCACTCTCCTCAAATATTGAAAGGACTTCAAGACCTTGGTTGGCAAACTCAACCAATTATGATAAGAAATCAATACTTATCTAGAGGTGGTTGGGACAAGTGTGGATAATTGGGGCCACTGTCAAAACTGCAGGCTTGAACCACCAGCAAGGTTCCAACCAAGTGGGTTTGTGACCCGCAATTCAATTATCCGGTCACCTGAAGCCAGACTAGGAAGTCAACTCAAATTACCAAATCAAACAACATAGACAGATGATGATCCTTCCAGGTGGATGCCTTGTTTTGGCGCTTGAATCATTACCAGGATCAAGCCACCCCCTTCTTCCATCCAGTTGTGTGATCACCAATCATGTTCCTGTTATCCTTGATTCACATGAACTATATAATCACTATCTCACAATAAATGTTATTATTATCTTCTAAATATTTTCTCTGTGTAACTCTGCTAAAACAGCACAGTTAAAGCATTGGTAGCACAGGTAGGTTCTCCATTCTACCTTATCTTGAAAAATTCTGCCTGTTGCCTGCACACGCCGTGGCCAACAAATACTTGACAGAATTATGTATGGCCTCCAGCTCAACTGGACTCCGTATACTCCTGGTGCTGAGATACCCAATGGTTTTATCTTATACCAAAACACAGTAATCCCGCCACCCACCTTCAATACCATGTCTGCACAAGTTTCTTTCAGGCTCCCTCATCAATGCCGCGTCCAGCCAACAAAACCACCATGCCTGCCTATGTAGCTCAAAGACTACAAAGCGCCGCCTTGGAACCTTTTGCCAGGGCCAACAATGACAACGCCGCTGCTTGGATCAAGTCTGCCCAGAGCAAGCTAGCCCAGATGGAATGCTCACAGCAATTTTGGATCACAGAGATTTCCATTTGCCTGACCCATGACGCTGGCACCTGGTGCAACAAGTGGCATGAAGAGCACACCAACAAGAACTGGGATACCTTTAAACAAGACTTCCTGGCAAGATTTGTGCTTAAAGATACAGTGCTCATGATCATTTGCCAAGTGAAGAACCTGACCCAGACAGGCACCGTAAAAGAACTCACCTGCACCTACAAGGAACTCCGCCTTTGTGCACCATCCAACATGGCCTTTGACACCCCAGCCACGCGCCTCATGTACTACAACGCTCTTAAGTTGCACGTGATGAGACATGTAAACCTGGATCAGGTGACCAACCTGCAAAGCCTGTACTGTGAAGCGGAAAAAGCGGAACAGACATCCAACGCACTTCACAAAGCACAAACTGGAAAACAAGAAAGAACCAAGGATTCCCATCCAAGCGGGCGCTCTTCTCAACCACCTCTTGGAGGAAACAGGAACAATGCCAACCACAAACCCACAGGCTCTAATGGAGATGGAAATGGAAACAATGGCCATTCAACCCATACTCATTTCCGTGTCACTGCTACACAAGGCAACCAAGATGAGGGAAAAGCTCATGGAGCACTAAGCTAGCCAAGCTCTCCCCACACAACTCCTGACTTGCCCAACAATGAATACCAACCCAAGGATGTGGACCAATGCCCAATGATCCAGGTGCCCTCAGAGGACCCTGTACTGTACACCATTGCCAAACATCCCAATAAATTGATGTCCTATCCTTTCTGCTTTCACAGTTACACAGGCTCAGCACTCCTGGTCTTGGGCGCAGACCGGACCTTAGTCAACAGTAGCTTTGTGAATAAGTTCAAGCTGGCCACTAATCCTTTGCAGATTAAAAATGTGGTCCTGGCTGACAAACACCACATTGCTGTGACAAAGGAAACTGCCCCCATCTCTGTCATGCTTGAGAACCTTCACTTCACCATCCAAGGTCCCATCATTCACTTTCCTAAGTTTGATACTGTACTTGTACTAGACTGGTTACAAAAGAGCAACCCTCACGTAGACTGGAAAACCTCAGTGTTGACCATCAAGCGTGAAGGCATCAACCACCAGATCTACCCTGACTCTGTGGACTAACTGCTACGCAACCATGTCTTTGTATGTATCACAGAGACCCAGGACAAAAAGAAAAGTCTGAAGTAAATTGAATGGGACTCCTGCCAGTACAAGATCATCCACTTCAAAGACCACAAGATACCTCCACACCTCAGGACTGCAACATTGTGGCCTGCCATCCAGAAATCTTTAAGGAAGCGTTACCTGTGCTGCCCCCTGAAAAGCATATTCAGCACTCTATCCAACTCAAGGGGGCTGTACCCAAGGCGCGCCCCATCTACTGGCTGACCCCAAATGAAGACAACACCTTACGCGCCTACCTCAAGGAGGCATTGGAAAAAGGACTTATCCACCCCTCACAGTCTCCCTTTGGGGCTGCCATATTCTTTGTGGCCAAAAAAAATGGTACCTTACGCCTGGTCACAGACTACTGCGTCCTAAATGAAGTTACCATTAAGAATTGTTACCCACTGCCACTGATTGACAACCTCTTTGATGCCTTGGGAGGAGCCACAGTCTTATCCAAGATTGATCTAACTGCAGGCTACAATCAGATTTGTATCAAGGGGGAAGACATTCCTAAAACAGTCTTCCATACTAAATACGGCTCCTAAAAATGCGTGGTACTCAACTTTTTGCATGATCAATGCCCCGTCCACCTTTGTAATCTTCATGAACAAAGTGTTTGCGCCCCACATAGGCAAGCACGCCCTAGTGTACCTAGACAACATTAGTGTCTACAGCCTCTTGGTGGAACAACATCACAAAAACCTAGAGGCAGTCTTTGCTACCTTGGCACAACAAAATGTTGGCCAAGCCCTCCAAGTGCCAGTTCTTCTGTGAGCAACTACCCTTCTTGGGACACATAGTCTCAAAGGACGGCAATAAACCCAACAGTCAAAAGATACAGGCCATCTGCAAGATACCACCACCCAAGGATAAGTTGGAACTCTGCACCTTCTTGGGAATGGTGGCCTATGTACAACGTTTTATATCTGACTGTGGCGTCTTGACTGCCCCCTTATCTGCCATAACAGGCGCCAAATCTAAGTTTGTGTGGACCTCCCAATGTTACCTCTGTTTTAGACGCCTCAAAGAGAAGCTCACAACAGCTCCCATCCTGCAATACCCCAAACGTGACAGGGAATACCAAATGGAAACCAACTCCTCAGATGCATCCATTGGGGGAGTACTATGAATCAAAAATAGTGACAGTGACTTCCTGCCAGTAGCCTACAAATTGCAAGAATTGACAGATGGCAAGTGTCAATACCCTATCCACAACAAGGAGCTGCTGGCTATTGTGCACTGCCTAGTCAAATGATGTTGCTACCTAGAGCGCCAGGAAGAATTCACAGCATTAATTGATCACAAGTCACTCTTCTATTTCAAGACTCAAGAAAACCTGTTGTGCTGCCAAGCGCAGTGGATGGAACTATTGGAGAGATTTATCATGCTCATCCAGTACAAGCCTGGGGCCAGGCTTGCCATGGCAGACGCCCTGTTCTGCCTGTATGTCCGTGCTTCAAGAGGAGAGAATGGGCTCAACCCAGACTGGCTGCTCTTAGTGCTACAAAAAAAGGGTAAAGGGTTCCCCCTGGCACCACCAACATAACCAAAGAAACAGTCATCAAGAATGAATATCTCTTTGCTGACGTGTACGGGACTCTTCACAGAAAAATGACTGACAGCACAACCATTCCCTACATCCCCACACATAAGTGAGTTGACACCATCCTCCACTATCACAGAGACCTTGGACATACCAAGAGCCAAAACCTCTATGAGTTTCTAAAACATAAATCCTGGTGGCCAACCTTATACCGCAATGCCCAGGAAGTTCTAGACCAATGTGAGGTGTGCAAAAAGTTTGCCAAAAGCAACACCCCGCCAAAGTTGGTACTTCTCATCCGCACACAGCTACCTTTCAAAGTATGGGCTCTTGACATTGTCAGTCTCATGCCAGGAAAACACAATGAAAAGAAATACATCATCACCACCATTGACTTTGCAACAAGATGACCAGTAGCCCAAGCAGTGAAGGCACACACCAGAAATGACGTTTGACAATTTATTGGCAAAGAAATAATCAGCAAGTTTGGAAAGCCAGAACTCCTGATAACCAATGGAGGCAAAGAGTTGACCTCTAAAGACACCAATGTATAACTCACTAAGAATGGGGGCAAACACACTGTAACCACACCATACCACCCATAGGCCAATGGACACATAGAGCAGCTTAATGGTAGCCTTGTGCAAGCCTTAGCCAAACTCACTGCCAGGAGACCTGAGGACTGGTATAAGCAGAGACTGACTGCACTACTTGTGTGTCAACCCCAAGTGAACAGATCCACCAGAAAAAGCCAATTTGAACTGGTATATGGCATACAGCCAAATATCATTCAAGCATTGACAAGACCTAAACTGGAAATACCAAGTGAAGTCCCTCCATGCTCAGACCCTCAAGTAATAGAGGCTAACAGTGAGCAAACAGCCAAAGAGAATGAACATTTGCAAAAGACACTTATCTCCATTCACAATAGACATGAAGTTGGGGACAAAGTATGGGTCATGAATGTTGACAAAAGAAAGTTATAACCTGAAAAAGTGGGGCCAGCAATCATTCTGAAGGTAAACAACAATAAAACTTACCTTTTGCAAGGTCTTGGAAAACAAAAGCAAGACAAGACCCTACATCATTATTGCCTAAAACCCTGCAAAGCAAGACAGAAACAACAAGAAACCACCCTTCCCGCCACCAAACAGCAACTAGTTCAATATGGCGCCGGAATCCTGACAACCTCCCTGACAACCTGCCCCCAGAGGAGGCCGACCTTCAGTTGGGGGTGTTGAAACCACAGGCTTGACCCAACAGCAAGGTTCCAACCAAGCAAGTTTGTGACCTACAATCCAATTATTTGGTCACCCAAAGCCAGAATAGGAAGTCAACTCAAATTACCAAATCCAACAACATGAACAGATGATGATCCTTTCCAGTGGATGCCTTGTTTTGGCGCTTGACTCATTACCAGGATCAAGCCACCCCCCTCTTCCATCCAGTTGTGTTATCACTAATCATGTTCCTGTTATCCTTGATTCACATGAACTATATAATCAATATCTTATAATAAAGATTATTATCTATCTTCTAAATATTTTTCCCTGTGTAACTCTACTAAAACAGCACAGTTATAACACCACCAACTAAACCTACAATACGGCCTGGACAAGGGAACTTTGGGCAATACCCTACGTCAGGTTCAGACTTATGTTGACAACAAGGTAGCCTCAATAGAGCTGGCACCGCCAGCGCCTTCTGCTGGAGCTCCCTCCGCATTTGAGGCTAAGGTCTGGGAGGCCATAGCCAAGCTTAAGGCCACCACTTGACAACAGGCCTCTACTTCTAACCCTTCTCTAGTTGAGCCTGTGCCTGACCCTTTTATCATCATCCTAACTCATCAAAGTGCATGTTGCAGGGTGAAATTGCATACCTATGTCAACACCTTTTGACCAAGAAGGTTCTTCCTCTGAATCTGATGGTGAAGGAGAGGCAGAGACAGCTGAATTCCCCACCAATGAAGACCATGGATGCTGCCATGGCTTAGAGGGACAACCACGTGTCAACTGTGTCCTTGCTCTAGATAACCTAGCAGCTGTGACAAAAAGCATTGCTGACAGGCAAGATGTGCTGGAACAAGATGTTTAGAACCTTGCTTGCCTCACCTAAACTATGAATAAAAGGATCACTCCTTTGGTGTCTCAGGCCACTGCCATGGCCACCTGGTTTAATTTAATGGCAGTTACCTTGGCTGTCTAACAGATACAGGTTGATGAGCTTGGGACTGTTGCAACAACTGCTAGGGACATTGTAGGACAGAACAGTTCTATGCTAGATATGTTGGAAGAAAGCCTACATCTTTTATGGGCAAGAAAACCTGCTGCTGAGTCTGAATTTGAAGGGAACACCATATCAATGTCCTTAACCAGGGTGAACATAATAAGTCTACGCCCTTGTCTATTGATCCCAACTATAAACCCACATTCAAGCAAGCTTTTGACCCCAAGACCTCCACCATAACTGCTTTCCTGACAATCTATGAGATTGCCATGCAAAGAGCTATTGACAAACTAAAGAAGGAACACATCCTTGCTTGCCTACATTCTATCTGTCAATAGGTTGTGGTTCCTGAACTCCTGTTCATAGTTACTTGGGAGGATATGAAACAACTTCTCATTGAGGAGTTTGGAGGCAACCTCAGCCTAGAGGTTAAGAAGGATGCCTTTATGAATATTGCCTTCAAACCTAAAGAAACATTGGCTGAGTTTGCTGACTGCTTCTACATCAAAGGTCAACAACTCATCACCAGTTGCTAACTGACTCCCCAGGAAGCATATAATGCATGTTGTAATGCGCTGAAGGTGAAGTAGCTCTTATGTTTACACTTCAAAACACATAAGGCATCCCTTACATCCATGAATAGTATCAAGATTCTCTTACAGAACATGCATCTGACACATGGAGAAGCTGTAGTCTGCAAGAATAAGGTGAATAGCTCTGTTACTACTTCTTGTACCCCACACATCATTACTCTTGGCTCTAATGGGCAACCCAAGAAACAAGGTTGTCACAACTGTGGTCAGATTGAACACCATTTGAAAACCTGCACCAACCACGTGTAGAAGAATGTAATCCTAAGGAACAGGCAGGAAAAGAGAGGTCAGCTTAGAGGCAGAGACACTCTCTGCTGACCAATCTTCCCTGTCTCCTTCTGATCTTCCCTCTGACAAAGAATCACCTCCTTTTTCTGGCCCTACTATCCTCCATCTATTCCATGATCTTTTGAGTGGCTCTGAGCCCAAAGATTCTGACTATGATGAATCAGATGGTTATGGTTATTCTGTGCTGGCTGTCCCTGAAACTGTGTCTGTCCCCTATAAGCTCCATTCAGGGAAGACCACTACTACAACACATGCTCCACCTGATGATGCTAAGGCCATGGTGGACAGTCCTTACCTAGCTCAAGCTCATCAACCCCATGTTTTGGTGGATTCCTTGTAAGAAGCCTCTGAGCTTGCAGAGGCCTTCTTCTAAAATGTTACTGTGTCTCTCTCTCTCTTTGAAAACTATATAAAAGGAAATTCCTGCCTTGAAATGCATGTTGGCAAAATGAAAAAAGGAACTGAAAGCCACACAAGACGTCTTGGCTGTCTTACCTCCCTTTGGGAAAGATAATATCCACATGGAAGTATCAATCCAGAAGGTTAAAATTAAGGCCATCCTGGATACATGTTCTCCTGTCAACATTATATCCTCCAAGTTGATGAAGAAGCTCGAGCTGGCTCCTGATCTCAACTATACTCAGTATTATGGAACTGCTGGTAGGGCTCAGACTTGGGCTATTAGCGCCTACTCTGCTCTGCCAATGAGGTTTGAGAAGATCCTCAATGCATCCCCTGCAGTTGTTCTAGGGAGCAAAAGTTATGACCTTTTGGTAGGAACACAATTCCTATAAGAGTACAATGGTATTATCAACCTTTGAAATAGATATTTGTCTCTGCTGATATATGAGGTCCCCTTAATATTTAAAGAACCTCTGTGTATCTCTGGCAAAAGGCTTAAGGCATGTGTCCTCAAATATCCCACAGGCATCTTTTCACTAAAGTATTGGGCTCACTCCTCCAATATGTGCTCCCCTCCACTGTCTTGCCCTTCTGAGGAAGGTGTCTCACTACTTGCCCCAGCTGCCGTCACTATCTCTCTTGGCTCCCAGGTGATAATTGACTCCCAGATATCCTATGAGTTTCATGAGAAATCCTTCTTGGAGTTATACTCTCCTGAATCCCTAAGTTGCAAAGAACTTTTATTATGCCCTGGGATCTTAGAACAAACTCATAAGGAGCCTGTACAACTATTGCTAGCCAACTTGACTGCCTCCCCCATGCAGGTTTCTCAAGGTTAAATTTTGGGCCATAGTTGTATCTCAGGAGCAGAACAAGTAGTCTCCCTATATCCCTTTAGAACATTCAGTGACTTCAACTTACCAGAAGGAGACCCTCAAGTGCTCTCTCTATTTATTGTTGCTGATTTCCTGCAGCTATCACATATTCAGCAAGATGTATTAGAGCCTCTTGATCAGTTCAACAATATCTTTGCTTCTGGGCCCAATGACTATAATCTAGAAAAAGGGATCATTCATCATATTGATACAGATGATGCTCCTCCCTTCATGCCAACCCCTACCACCATAGCAGAGTAGAAGATGCCCAGGTTTCCAAAGAACTCAAACAACTCTTGGATGCTGGCCTCTTAGCTCTGTATAAAAGCCCTTGTGCCTCCCCCCTTGCTAATCCTTAATAAGAAGGATGAGGGCCACTGCATTGTGATAGACTATTGCCACCTGAATTATCTAATAAAGAAGGACTCATAACCACCTCCAAGAATTGATGATACTCTCAGACAGTTGGGAAGCTTGAAATTCTTCTCCACCATGAATTTAGCCTCTGGATACAGATAGGTTGACTTGTCCCCCAAGGATTGTAAAAAGGTCCTGCTTATCACATCAGAAGGACTTAATGAACCCACTCAAATGCCTCAGGGGCTTTGCAATGCTCCTGTCAGCTTCCAGCAAGTCATGAATTCTATCCTGCAAGATCTGAAGCTCTCCTGTGTGATGAGTAACTGTGGTAAGTTTGACTCCCTGGTGGTTGACTCCCTGGTGATCAACTCCTTTAAACTTGACTCCCTGGTAGTTGACACTATAGTAATGTGAGAATTCAGTTTTTGCCCTGATCAACAACTTGAAATTGACACTTTTTTAATTAACAGATCTTAATGTACTGAAAAATTTAATATAAATAATTAAGCCTTACAGTTATGGTATACTAAAGTGACCCCAGAGAGCTCACAAATGCAATAAAAACAGTACTCTAATTAATAGAAATAAGGAGAAATAAGCAATTATTTCTCATTTTACTATGTAATATACACTCTTCATTATAAAAATATTTTTTATTACCATAAAAATTAAATTTCCAAAATAAAAAAACACAAACACAAAAAATAAAGCTATGCAAAATATGAAGAAATATTAATACTTATTTGATATAGTTTGTACAAGCACAACTTCAAATATCATGTTTTATTTGGAAATCATCAAAAATTAAGATATTTCACTTACTTTCAACTATAAATATTCATCTCAAACTTGCCATGCATACATAAAACAATCACTGCTATCTAATTAAATTAAAAAACTTAAAAATTAAAACTAAAAACTAAATTATCAAAGCTAATAAGTAAAAATTAAAGTTAAAAGTTAAAAGTAAAAATCATATAACTGAGCAAGCAAGCAGGTTTGTTCCTCATCATTCTTTCCCTGTTTCATTTTGGTCCCTTACAGGAGGGCAGTGGCAATAAGCTCAAGCTGCTGCTTAAGCTCAGAGGCCTTTTATTTGTGCTTAGATGTATCCTGGATGGCCTTGGTGAAGAGGATACAGCAGGTGGTTGGCTTGGTGGGGGGGACATGGTTGGAGAGATCTCAGAGCTTGGAGATTGTTTTCTCTTGCTCATGCTGCAGGAGAGAGAAGAGCTTATTGAAATTCAGATAAAGCCCAAAGTTGGCTTTAAGATGCTTGTGATAAGCCTCTAGTGCTGAGATGGTCTTGAGCTCACCATTCACTGCCGCTGGTACACATTCCAGCTGGCCTTGGCACAGGTCTTGCCTCGCCTCTGTGTGACAACCTTCCCAATCCACTGGGGCTCAAAGTACTCAAGGAAAGGCTTGAACTCTGGGTGCTTCACTATGTAGGGATCCTTTGAGAGCACCTCAAACCCCTGCACAGTGTGCTCTGGCTTTAAGAAAGCCAAGGCACTGAATTGTGCTAGCACAAATATCCAGGTGTCCAAAGTATCCCTCCGACTCAACCTACTAGGCTTGGTGTGAGCCTGCACGTTACAAGCAACTGCTTGGTGGAAGTGGAAGTGGCACCCCTGTACCTCCCTGCTGAACAGCTGCTCAAATGCATTGAACTGAGCAGGCTCAAAGTCCATAATGCACACGCAAGGCCCAAGAGCTCTTAGTCTTGCCTTTTCCTCTGAGTCCAGGGTGGCCTGGTCCTTGCCAGAGGCAGGTGGGTTGGTGTGGGTGTGGGGGGGGGGGTCTTCTTGGATTCATTGTTGTCAGCGGGAGGAAGGAGGGCAATTTCTTGGTGGAGGATCAAGAACACACGGGTATAAATGGCCTTGGTGGCCCCAGGAAGAAAGAACACAAGTGGAATCACCCAGATGTCAATCTGGGCATGGACCATCCAGAGCTGCTTGAACATCCAGGGGCAAGTGGAAAAGGTACCATCAACTAGCCAGGTTGCCGCCCTTTTTAACCCCATCAGGTTCTGCTGAGTTGAGTAGCAGATTATGCGGTCTTTGGTGGCAGGCCCGTTGTCATGAAGGAGGAAGCTCTCCCCACTCAGAAGCTGCTTGAGCTTGTGGGTGAGCGTAAGCTCCAAGAGGATGTCCAAAGCCTTGGGGGGAGGGGGATTGGCAGCAATATGCAATTGCGTATGAACTTAACCAACTGCTCTTGAGTTGGCACCAACTTAAGATTGTTAGGTTTGAGATGTTGCAAAGCCTTTATAGCCAGATCAGAAGCCCAGAGGTGAGAGGATGTGAGTATTACTTGAACAAGTTATCATTTTAACATCAGAGTGATTAGATGATTGGGGGGCTCACAAGTGTGCTCCCCCTTTTCCGCTGTTACTTGCTCCCTGCTCTTGGTGTTTAGCCAGGCCCCACAAGTCTTATCCTCACAGACAAAGTGCTTGCTCTTGGTCTACTGCTTTTGGTTGTTGCAATTGAAGATGTAGTTGTCAGCAACATAAACAGGGCTGCCCTTTACAAACATGATTAGGAAGTAACAGGGGAAGCGCTTGGGGACTATAAACTCTCTGTCCACATTACAGATATTGTGGATGGCCAGTGGACGCCAAGCCACATGATCAGAAACTTTGAACTTCTTGGAGTACTCCTCCAGCTCATCTTGGGGATCAGATGAGGGAGGGAGGAAGAGCCATCAGGAGGGGAATGGGAAGGGTTCTTTGAGGCCTGCTTTGATGCCCCCTTTTTCTTACCAGAAGAAGAGATGTGCTCCTTGGCAGCCTTTACTTTATTGGTATGCTGCTCCTTGGTGGGATTGGAGTTGGCCTCTGAGTGGTAAAAGAAGTAGTTGGTAAGATCACCATCAGATTTATTGGGAGAGAAATTTTTGGGGGAAGGTGAAGGGGATGTGAAAGATGAGGGTGGAGGGGGGAGGAGTAGGAGTAGGAGTAGGAGGAGATGGAGTTGGAGTTGGAGGAGATGGAGTAGGAGAGATGGGGTTGGAGACTTTGCCTTTTCAGGCTTCTTGGCATGCTTGGGAGTGGAGGCAGTTTCTTTAGAGCCCTTGGAGGCTTGGCGCTTGGGCTGTTGGCTGTTCTTGTTTGATTTTGTCTTAAGAAAAGTTTAGCATTGTAAATAATAGAAGTATGAAAGATATAAAACACAGAGGTAAAACAAAGAAAAAGTTAAATGAAAAGTATGCAAATAAAGTTTTATTTATCAAGAAAAAAACATGAAAAAGTAAATAGAAGCAAAATAGAAACTCAAAGTATAGATATAAAGGTTAAAACATAGAAAATAAGTGAATTTATTATGAAGCATCAAAGATGTTAGGTTCAGCATAACATCTTAGTGTTAAATCAATGTAAAAGTTCAATTGAAAATAAAAATATATGAAAATTATATGGAGAGCAGCAGAAAAAGTAGTAG